>QBDW01000452.1:0-109856 GCA_003261595.1 Maconellicoccus hirsutus | reverse complement strand
AGCACATTGCCTAAAAATGGTCGACTGGGTTTCCTATTCCACAAAGTCGTAACCTACAACTTTTTCCTGCAAAATTGTTCTCTCTAGTTACTCCTAGACTCGCAAAAACTCGCCAATAGGTTTGTTTTGCCACGAAACCAGCAAAATTGATCATCACACTAGACAACCTCTTAACGTAAACTTTACGAATGGTTTTTAAAAAAATACGTTAACCGAAATTTGGCAACGTAGAGTTTAGGATTCAACGACATTACACTGCAGTATAATGATTTGTTCATTACTTAACAAATATGTATAAGTTGTGAGTCAAACAATATGTATTAAAAAAAGGGTGGGGCATATCTATACAGGTCGTCCCGAATGAAAGGTAAACTGCGAAATTGTACAGATAAAAACCAAAAGGAAAAAAAATATTCCATAAGGTGTACATTACTTGTTGAATAAAGCAAGGGTGT
The DNA here is from genome assembly GCA_003261595.1 of Maconellicoccus hirsutus. NCBI lineage: Eukaryota > Metazoa > Arthropoda > Insecta > Hemiptera > Pseudococcidae > Maconellicoccus > Maconellicoccus hirsutus. The sequence continues at coordinate 109,401 of QBDW01000452.1, read as the reverse complement.
TATCTCGTCAAATAACCAGGTGTTTCTAAATGATAGGTAATTTAACGGCGCATGATTTACTCGAATTTATGAATTTTAGATGAGAATTTGATTCATAGAGACAATTCAGAATTCTAGTACTTTTACCTATTACAAATGTGGTTGAAATTTGAATTTGAGACTTTGAACGGTTCTTTGTTTGATTGTATATGTTACCGTTAAAGTATTTATTCTAGTTAATGTATAGAATCACTGGCTAATTCATGCTTTAACGGCGAAAGTGTGTAATCGAAAAAATTTTAAGCTTTAACTAGTTATTCTATGCTTACACGGAGTACATTCCGTTGATGTGTGAAATAGTCCGTTCAAAATGGACATAGTGCATGCAAAAACCGCCAGAAAGCTGAAAATCGGTATAATAAACCTTTAGGTGACCATTACAAATAAACTGTCAAAAAGTCCTCGTCGATTTGACCTTTGCGTCTTGAGTTATTCAAGGTCAAAAGTCAAAAATTTGAGTTTTTCGCATTTTTCTCGACGGCCGTGGGTATAATCGAAAATATGGTTCAGTTAAAAATTAAAGCTGAATAAATTCTCTACAAAAAACGTTTTGTTTTTATCCCCCGCTCGGTTCCCGTTCACAAGATATTGTAAGTCGAAAAATGGAGGAATTCGCGCTACACTCGAAATACTCACTCAGCGCACTGGGCGGCACAAAATATTTCAAAGTTGTCCAATTTTGCTGATTTTTTTTTTATGATGTTGATATCAAATTTAGGCCTTCCCAAAAAGAATTGTAGACCCGTACGTAACCCACAGGGGGAGCTGTGGTACCCCAAAGATATAAAATTCGAAAAAAAATCGCTTTTACTCAAATGCGGTAACTCAAAATGCAATTCCAAATACCTTGGAAGCAATGACTGCTGCTATAAGTGATGTGTTTGGTGTGTCTTATCCGATACTTTTAAATTGAATTTGTTTTTATATTTACTTTTATGATGAAATTAAAAAAAAAAAAAATCAATTACATGATTTAACTAATTGTGTCTGGTTAATTCATAGAATAACTAGATACTTCATGCATTACCTAGGTAGACTGTAGAAAATTTTTATACTTTAGCTGTTTTGCCGTTAATGTATGCATTAACTAGTTATTTTATACAATAACGGAAGTAACACTTTAACAGTAACATATACATACCTTAAAAAGTGTGAAAATAACAAATTATAGAACATTTAGGTATAGAGTTCCTTATCTGAACAAGTTGTTTGTTTTTCTGGTCGGTGGTGCACTATTCTTTATTGCGGAAGATTTGATAAACATCTTATCTTATCGCTTGAATTTTTATTATTCTTGCATTTTAGAAAGTTGTGATATTCGTTATTCTTGCTTTTATTCGATGTTTTGAAATACCACGAGATTCTCGACTCGTAGCCATTAGCTTGGTTCTCGGATAAACTAATCTTTTGGAGATAAAAACCTTCATGTATTACATACATATACATGTACATAGCACATACACACACTTACCATTCTCGGCTAAAGCATCGATGCTGGTTCGAGATGGAAGTACACGTATGCGACGCGACGCCAAGTTCCTACTTTCGTGATGTCTGCAACACGTCCAACACCGCTGTTCCACCAATAAAGGGTGCATAGTATAGTCAAAGCTGTTCATTGAACCCATGCGTAAGACTGGTACAAAATTACGTCGCGATGTGGTTCAATATCTGGAAAATATTACGTGACGTGTTACTCAATCGGAAGATTTTTTTGAATTAACATCTGTCTAAAGCACTCAACATGTCCATGTAGATTGATCATATGGCTAAAACTTGTAATTGTATCAGTGTGTTACGGTTACAATCAAAAGCCATTGTATCTCTTTGACGACACGAAACCACGAAAAGATGAATGAAATAGCTTTTCTTTCATTTGTAAGATTTGCCTTCGTTAGGATACGTTTCGTATTTGTTTTTATTTTCGAAACCACCACGTGCACTTGTTTTTTTTTACTTTTACATGATTTCTGAAGGAAACAAAACTATTTTCTTAGGTAATTGAAAATTATACGGTGGTTTGATGGTGGTTAGTTGGTGAATTGTTCTTTTTTTATAGATTAAGTACATAATTATACAGTCCAGTCAATCTAGCCTGAAAATAGCCTCGAGCTTGCAAAATAAGATCAGCTGAATTTTGGTATATACCTAGTATTCGATACCCTTTTCAACGTACGTCACTCCAGAAAAAATGTCACGTGCTCAAGTCCCCTTTTTCGTGGATCTCAACCCCCAAAAACAGTTTTTTGCTGATATCTTCACAAAAACTGGTTCTATCAAAAAAATAGTTTAGTTCAAAATTAAAACCCAATAAATTCTCTACAAAATGCATACATTATGAGTTGATGTAACTTGCTTAGATTCCGAGATATGTGCGATTGAAAAAAGAGCTTTTTTCGTGAACTTTTGCAAAATTCGCACAATTTAGTTTTTCGCTTTTAACTAATTTTAATTTCAACAAACTTCAACAAAAAACAGTTTTTCGCATAGTTAAAAGCAAAAAACTAAATTGTGCGAATTTTACCTAAAATTCACGAAGAAAGATCTTTTTTCAATCGCACATATCTCGGAATCTAAGCAAGTTACATCAACTCTTAATATATGCATTTTGTAGAGAATTTAGTGGGTTTTAATTTTGAACTGAACTATTTTTTTGATAGAACCAGTTTTCGCAAAAGTATAAGCAAAAAACTGTTTTGGGGGGGTTGAGATCCACAAAAAAGGGGACTTGCGCACGTGACGTTTGTTCTGGAGTGAAGTATGTTGTAGAAGGTATGAAATACTAGGTATACACCAAATTTCAGCCTATCATCTCATTTTGCGAGCTCGAGACTATTTTTGAGCCAGATTGACTGAATTAATAGTCGGGGAGCCCGCATAGAAGGGAACGTCACCTCCTGCCGATTTGACGGGGCATGTTTTTTTTTGAAGAGGGAGTCCTAGAGAACATGTTTAAGTGAAAATCAAAAACCACCAATGAAAAAACTCCTAAATGAAACAAAATAAAGCAAGTAATCCAGTCAATCTAACCCGAGAATGACCTCGAGTATGTAGTATGTAAAATGAGATGTTGAGCCGAAATTTGGTATGTACCTATTATTCAATACTCCTTACAATGTATGTCACTCCAGAACAAATGTCATGTTCGTAAGTCCCCTTTTTTGTGGATCTCAACCCCCCAAAAACAGTTTTTTGCTGATATCTTCGCGAAAACTGGTTTTATCAAGAAAATAGTTTAGTTTAAAATTGAAACTCATTAAATTCTCTACAAAATGCATATATTAAGAGTTTAATAGATCGACCTTAAAGACGATCGTTGATACGCACTTGACAACATTTTTTTGGAAATTAGGACGAATTATTTTAGTTAAATTTCCAACAAAGGAATACGTGTTATTTCGAATGATGTCTTCAAAAAATCCGTTATTTGATTCTTATCAGTTTCCGCAGATTTGGAACAAAAACAAACCATGATGCTGGGTGGTTTTTTTTTCAATTGGGGGGAGGGTTGTAAGGTGGGGGGAAATTGAGGGGGGAAATTTTTGAAACAAAATTAGTTTGATATAAAATGAGCAATATTTTTTGCTCCAGGAATTTGTTCATATCTCCTTGAATTTTTTGGTAATTTGGGTTTTTTGAAAATGTCAGAGGTATTGTTTGAAAAATTGGATTTTTCAGGGGGGAAGAAGGGGTTTCCCAGGAGTATTTTTGCGTTTTAAATCGACGCATTAACAATTCACAAATTATGTTTTGAAGTATGTAAGCGGCGCTAAAATGTCAGTCCTGTGTGAACATTTGATTCGACATTCAAACGTCGAGTAATCTTTTTTTACGCCTTTAAGCTTCTTTGTTTCTTCGTCAGTGGAATATTTGATGAGAAAAACAGATATGCATGTTGACATAAATTTTTATTTATATCGTTATCAAAAGCAAAACTTACGGAAGGGTGATAACATTTTTGACAAATTTATCTCCCAAAGTACTTCCGCACATGTTGAATTGTAGGCGGATTTCTGTAATTCGAGTACGGATTTGTTATCACTTATCACCCACGAGTTAAATAATGCAATATTTTGGGCCAATAGGATGAATTGTATAGTTGAATAAATGCAGACATGTTAAGTGAAACCGGAATAAATCAATATTTGAGATGGGTAAAAAGTACGATAATTTTTATCAAACCACGACCTTTAAAAAACGATCCGAATATATCCGTAACGTTTGTTATCTGATATTTGAGAACGATCATTCAAATAAATCGATATCTTATGAAAAAATTCCTCAATAGAGAATAGTTACCTACGTTAAATATTTATTTGGTAAATTACGCTGATATAATACGCTAGTTCACGAAGATTTTGGACAAAATATCGTGTACGATGAAAAGATGACAGTTGAAAAGTGCTGATAATAAGTGAAGTTTCTACCTGTTTACAATGTTATTAAAAAATTTAAATTTGACCTATTTATAATTGTTAATATTTCGGTGTGATTCGAATTTATGCATTTGCTCGATTTCGAGTCCGCATGATTTCTGAAAATGGTGAATTTTTTATACGTGCTCGACGGTTTATTTAAATAAACAATGCGCCGGATACAAACTTGGCTTTAAAATGAACGGTTAAAATTGATAAAAAATACATTTAGGTAAGTACGGTAGGTATTATGAAAAAGGAAAAACTACCGCGTTAAGTATATTTAACTCGTAAGTTACAATAATTTTCCACGAATGTGGAAATTTTTGCTTAAAAAATACAGTATCGTGAAAGTAATTCGTACATGCAGTAAAATTGTAGGATACTTATGAGTGCAAATGGATTTGTACTGTTGTGTCGAAGCCCTTATGCATCCGAGTTCTCTAAACTTTAATAAGCTGCACATCAAAAGATACCGCCCTAACCATTAATGTACTCTTCACGCTAAAGCTTGGTTTTATTATTAATCTTCCCTCGGCGACTGAACGAAACCTGACACAAAAGGCGCATCTCGCTTTGATTTCGAACGAGTACAAAGCATAAGAACACTCGTTTCTTACAGTATGCATTCTATGTACAATGTCGTCTGAATTTTCCTGATTGGCTGTTTATTCCGTTTTCATATTTTCGAGTGTCGTCATTAAAATTCTCTTTGATCTTGGAAAAAACAATGGAATGCCGGCGTGGTAAGGGTAACGTAAGCACCGTTCGTTTATCGCGATAAAATGACGTTTCGTTGTAAATCACTACAGCCTTGGAATTTTTTAAGTTCAGGTAATGAGAATTGAGAATGGCGCTTGTGACGAAGATTTTTCGGCCACATTAGCGAATGGGATTGGCTGCGAAGCTCAAAAGTAATTTAATATTGGCAACGTTGCATGATGCAGTCCCTTCTGTGATAAGAGCAGCCCTTCGGGGCATTACTGCGAAGCTCAACTATTAATGTAGCATTGTTGTGAAAATAGCAATACTCTAATGAGCGTTGTAATGAAAAAAAAGACAACTAAGAAGTTTTGATGTAAGAGAGAATAACGTGTACCTTTATTTTCAGCAACTTTTTTTCAAGTTTTGACATTTGAGTGAGCTAGGGGTTAGGCCCAGCCCAGGAACAGGCCCTGAAACCCAAAAAGCTCCGATAAATTGAGCCCTGGCCTGAAGCCCCAAGACCTAAAAATGTAATTACAAGACCTGCACTACCTGAGACTTAATTTTCAAAAGTGGCCCCGAAACCCGATTATTATTTTTCAGGCTCTGGGCTTTTCAGTGCTTTGAACTTTTCGGTGCTTGCGATTTTTTTTGACTCGCATATCATCAATTTTGTTTCGGTACAGTTAACTCACTAAAACTAACATTGGGGACTTACACGGGATGTAGTATCAACATGTACAACGGAATTAACGTAAATATTATTAGTAAAATCTGCAACAAAAAATTATCTTGACTTTTTGCACATCTTCAAAATGGAAGGTAACATAAAATTTCAAAAATTACGAAATTCATTTTTTCAAAATTCTGTCATTTTTTCATTTCAGTTTCACTATTGTCGTTCCTCACTCTGCAAAATTCTTCCAACATCCATCAGCAAAAAAAAAAATCAAAACTCAACTCAATCTTTACATTAACTAATTAAGATCACAAATATTTTGAGGTCTTGTTGAGGTTTCCATTTTTTCAAACATCACATAATTGGTATAATATCGAGAAAAAAAATGTGAGCCCTGAAAAGCCCTGATAATTTTTCACAAAACCCGAAACCCCAGCCCTGAGATCTTATTACTGCGGACCAGGCTCCGAATCCCGAGATCCGATTCTTGAAATTCAGGTCCAAGCCCCAAAACCAGAGCCCCAAACATAAAACCGTTCCGAGCCCAACCCCTGACCCCTAACCTAACCTCTCCTTGAGGAGGTACCAAGGTCTGAGTAATTTTTTTACAGCAAAATCAAACCTAACATAACCTTGCTTTGAGGAGGTACCAAGATCTGAGCAATTTTAGGTTTGAGTGATTTTTTTAATAGCTAAATCAAACCTAACCTAACCTCTCTTTGAGGAAGTACCATGGTCTGAGTGATTTCTCTTTGAAAGGAACCAACCAACATCAATGAATTGAAAATGACCACACAGGTACAGTTTGTTCTCTCCTGGAATCAGATCGCCAAAAGTCTGCTCTTATCACAGAAGGGACTACATCATGCAACGTTGCCGATATTAAATTACGGTTGAGTTTCACATGCAATCCCGACTTGTGGCGCTCTATTTCCAAGAGAGAACAAACTGTACCTGCATGTTCATTTTCAATTTATTTGGTGTTGCCTTGGTTCGTCTCCTTCAAAGAGAAATCACTCAGACCTTGGTACCTCCTCAAAGAGAGGTTAGGTTAGGTTTGATTTAGCTATAAAAAAATCGCTCAAATGTCAAAACTTCGAAAAAAGTTGTTGAAAATTAAGGTACACGTTATTCTCTCCTTAGATCAAAACGTCTTAGTTTGAGTTTCTTTTCATTACAACGTTTATTAGGATATTGCTATTTTCACAACAATGCCATATTATTAGTTGAGCTTCACAGGTAGTGCCTGGACTTTTTCACGTTCACGGACGTTGAACATTCACGCTGGAAAATTTCTTTCAAGCTTTACTTTTACTTTCAGTTTGATACTGTTGTTTGCATTTTCACGTAGGCTAAAGTATTATTATTTTTCAGCACCGCGAGTTTTTCTACACGCCATCATGATCGCCGGAAAATTCCTGCTTTGCGTTTGGGTATTTCACGTAAGTACGGTGGATTGCAGCAGAGGTAGAAAGAAAACTCAAGCTCCAGAAAAACCAGTCGATTTAGAAGAAATGCCCGATATTCAAACGGGTTTAATTTGGAAAAAAAACGACAGAAGGCAGCGAGAGTTCGAAATCGCCGAATGGAGCACAACGTTCGCCGAATTAGCGGCTAAAAGCAGATTATTCGTTGATAAAACATTACTAATCAAAGAATTCATCGAAAGTAAACATAAACTTTTCATTGTAACGTTTCCCAAACAATGGGGTAAGTCTACTAATTTAGACATGCTCAGTAGATTTTTCCGGTTGAAATTAGACAGCAAAGGTAAAATCACTCCGTTGAATAAATCCCTAAACTATAAACTTTTCACTCAAGGTTTGATCGTGTATAAAGATCCGGAAACCGGGTTTGTCTACAGAGAAAAGCTAAAAACTCCGTTTCGCATTACACAACATCAAGATCTAATCGACAAACATTTCGGTAAATATCCAGTAATTCACATAAGTCTGAAATTATTCAAAGGCATCCCCGTTCAAACTCTGGAGATGACGGTGCGCAAACTACGAACGATGATTGCTAAAATATACCGAAATTATGGTCGAGTGTACGCGAATTTATATCGTAAAATTGAACAAGCTCGGGATTCCGAAGAAACAAAAAGGGCTAACGACGATTACGAAACATTTCGTCGATTTTATTTAAACGAACATCAAGCTAATTCGGAATACGAACATAGTCTACAAACGCTTTGTAGATTGCTTAGCGAATACTACGGTAGGAAAGTATTTGTATTCATCGACGAATACGACACTCCGGTGATGCACTTTCACTACAAAATACGATATTTAAAAGAAGAAACCGAAGAATACATATCTTTCTTTCATAATTTCATGACGAAAACATTCGCCGAAAATGAACACCTGGAGAAAGGTATGATCTGCGGAGTATTCCGTCTGCCTGATCCGCTGCCTTTAGATAGTGCCATAGATATCCAAGAAAACAACCTTTTAGGAAGTCCGATAGCGCAGTATTTCGCATTTAATCAAAAAGACATGGAGTTATTATTAAGAAGCGAAAAAATGAACCCGTTTCAACGAAGAAAAGCCATAAAGTGGTACGGATGTTATTACATAAAAGGAGACCCGAGTTTAGCTTTTTTCAATCCAAACTCTTTGGGGGATTTCTTCAACATGGGACATATCATAGGCGACTGGCGAGGTAGCGATAATTTACAAACAATTCAGATGATTTTCAGAAACCCTTTTTCACGTGATATCGTCAAAGACTTACTTAACAGAGAAAAGACCGTCATGAACGTGGACGTTTTGTTATTTACAAAATCCATGATGGCCGATTTACACGAGATGATTTTCAAAGAAAAAGATCTCTCGTTTAATCAAGATCCCGAGATGGTGTTCAAATCGTATCTATTTAATTCAGGATACCTCGTAGTTGATCCGGTACAACACCCATTGCCAGAAAATTTCACATCTGTTGAATTAGTCATGGTGAGTATGGAGGTGAGCGTCGAGTTGCATAGAAAATTGGCGGAATTTTTAGCTCAGCGGTGTATCTACGTTTATAATCATTTAAGATTCGCTAAATCGAACTTAATATATTATATAGAAGCTGATAGAAAATCGCCCAAAGAGTTCATCCGGTCTTTGGAAAAGTTACTATCTCAGTTTCGTCATTTTCATTCGAGCAGCAAACGAAGCGATTTGTTGTATTTATACGACGAGTATTTCTCTAAAATCATGGAACTGGTAGCTTTGGAGGTCCAACTCGCTGAAGATTTCGATATACAGGCGTACAGCCAAAAAGCCCTAGGTCCCGAGGTGGTCCTCGTCAACAACAGATTGCTTTACGGAGCGATTATCGAAATAACCACGAATCTGAAAACACCTCAGAACGCGTTTCACAAAGCAAAAGGATATAAACACGTTTTCAAGAAGTTTCCTCATATCGAAAAAATCAAATTCGTCGGAATCAATTCGTTATCCACCATTAAAGACGTTCAACTGTTGGGAGAAACTGTTTATTTAGTAGATCCAACAGGACCTCCTCTCAGGCCAGAAATGACTTATGTAAATGATACATACGAAGGAGTTGAAAGTTTCCCGTCCGATGACGAAGCTCCTGTGATAACTTGCGATTTACGAGATAGCAAGGAACTCGTAGAAAGCGGTAGTAATAACAGATATGCTAACGACGATTATCATAATTACGGTGAAAATAATAGAAACAGGAAACGTAATTTCGATGGTGCCGAGTATTAAATCTTAATTGATTAGATGATGGAAAAACTAATTACTACCAATTGTAAAATCCATAAATCCATTCGTGAAGTCATTTTTATAATTGAAGTGCACGAAATATACGATTGAATAATTTATACCCACACCGAGTGCTACATTTTGAAAAAGTCTTTCGAAAAAGGTTATTTATATTTGAATCGATGATCTTTGCTCTATATCATGACGAGGAATGGACTATTCTTAATAAAGGTCAAACATCGAATCAGCGATTGTTTCGCTTAAATTGGATATCTCCTTGGATAGAGGCATTGTTTCAACTTTCACAGAAAACAGGGTATTTTCGACTCGTCGTTTAAGACGAGTTAGGTAATTTTAAAATTAATCGAATTTTTTGTACTTGCTGATTTTTTTGAATTTTTGATACTTTTTCGCAATATTTGTACTTTTTTGTAGTAACGCAAAAACTTTCAAATTTGATGCGTAAATACAACCAACCTCACGTTTGTTTTCCATGCGATGTCCCCAGCTATAATAGATATGACTGAATTACAAATGATATTAAGGCGATCTATAATCACAGGTAAATTTCAAGTTCAACATCGCCACCGACGACGAAGAATGTAATATTCACAACGCAGTATATGCATATCTAGAGGATATGGCAAGAAACCACTGATTATCGCCGTCTATTGCATATTAAGATATTAAAGCTAATTATATATTCAAATGGAAACAAATGTCCATCGACGACCTAAATAACAGTGAGAATTTTCACCAGGCCGATTCATTATTTAACCAGATATGCAAATCAAAACAATTAAAAATCTAGTACTTACCAATTCTCCTGCGATAATTATTTATTCGTTATCACAATTATAAAATACAATTTCTCGACAATAAATACACATTAAAAAAAAGGGATAAAATACAAACTAAATCTCGGAACGCGAATAAGATTAAAAGTAATCATTAATCAACAATACATTTCGTAAGCGATTCAGTTTAACAACGTGTAAAAGTGGAAAACTATATAAAGCTAACTTATCACACAATAATCACAGCTTTGTTGCTGAGACCACAATATCAATAAAACCGCTTTGGAGTTCGGAGCTGATAAAATGGTACCGTCTATTCTTGTAATTTTCTATAACATTCCGTAATCGATTATTTCGGTAACAAAGGTAATAGTGTATAAAATTATATACTGCACACAGGTAAATGAAATTTTCAATTATAATTTCACAACTACTTCGTTTTCGATATTTATAAATGATCACGCAATTCAACATCCAAGATGCGTTGCCGTTTGGCCGTTATAACGTAAAATTCATTAGAATAGCTATCGTAAAGTACTAAAATCTCCTAATTTATACGAAGCGTGGTTCAGCGAAAAAAAGAAATGCAAAAAAATTACGCATTAGGAAACGAATACGAAGCTAAAATCTGCTGCAAAAGAGCCGACGAATTTTCTAACGAAACTGAATGTTCGCCGTTTTCATCGGTTTGCGTAATTGCGATACCATTCGACGACTGTAAGATCTTCAAATACTGTTCTTGAGTAGTAGAATTACGTAATTCTTCGTTTAATAAATGTGTCAGGCTCATTATTTGTTGATTTACATCTCCTGTATTCTCCTGCGGAAACAAACGGACTTTTTATCGTTTCGATTGCGAAATTCGATACACATGTGAAAATCACGTGTTTTCAAACTCGAAGCGATACAACACCGAACATGTGTGAGTAATTAAATTCGCTCTAAGAGAAAAAAGCATAAAAATAGATTTCTCGATCTCGATTATGTTAAATCGTTGGAAAAAATAATAATTGTGACGTTATCTTGAAAAAGGTGTTATGGAAATAACACGTTAACTTCAGAATTGACGAGTAATCGGTTTATTCGACGCAAATGTTATGTTTTACATTGTTTGAATGGACTGTTGACAGGGCTTTTGTTTGGGTTTTCTCCATGGGCGGTTATCTTAAATGGACCAATAAATGCGCTAGTATTAGTTCACAAGCATGACACCACCAGCGCCACTAGGCAATGATTAATTCTTATAAGTAAAATATATTTATCTGTGAGCTACTGTTCACATTTTTTTCATCCCGGGAAATGATTTTGTTTTTAATGTTGCATAAGATACACGATTGCTGGTTACAGCGGTAAGGGGTATCATGTAAAGATTTACATAAATAATTGCTCACATTTTTCCCTGTAGAGGCGCTGATGTCACAGAAAACAATCAGACTTCGCCAATGAGATTACAAGAAACGGAATCAAAACCAACTACTGTATGCGAGTTTAGTTCTTTAATGAAAATCGAAAAAATCACATCATGGGGGTTCAAGGGCAGCGCCTCTACAGGGAAAGAGGCGAGTAATTATTTACCAAATCCTCTCACATCTGAGCCCACCTGTCGTGTATCTTGGAAAAGTGCTGCAGAACGAAAAGCACGGATGGGTCACGTCGTTAGGAAATAAAAATATTATAAACAAAACAATAATAATAATAATAATAATAAATAATAAAACAAAACATGCGATAGTGGCGCTAACTGACTGTAGTGTCATGTTGACAAATTAATCTAACGTCACAGATTAATTTAGTAATGAAATGTCTATCTATTTTAAACGTAGAATTTCCTTTGCTTGTTATAAAAAACACGAATTTAACTCTTTTTTTTTTCATTTTATCTGTATGTAATTGTACATACAAATAGTAAAAAAATGATTTCCGATTTCTAATCGATTATATTCATAAAAAGTCAATACCTTTGTAGGTGGTTGTAAAGCGATAACATCCTGAGAACTGACATTGGCAGCCAACCCGGCATCGTTTTCGATCTCGAATTCAACATCTACGCAAAAAAGCGCGCTTATTAGCATCAACGTGATAAGTATTAAGCACATGTCACACACATGCGCTAATCGTTCGATTCACAAGTGAAAGAAATATACTTTGTATTTGAACGTGGTTCACAGGGTTCACAGGAGGGTCAGTGGTAGACGTGTCGACATTACTTGAAATCACGTCGACTCTTCTTTTTTTCTTTTGCGAATTCCAACTTCTCGGAGACTACAAAACGGATACAGTTTTAGAACTACACTACATCAAGTAATCGTTAAAAACTAACTTTCATATCAGCTGGTAACAAATCAGCGTGATTTTTGCGATGATGATTTAATAATTTAGCTCTACTGGCATATTGCCTGTAACAGTACTCGCAGTTGAACGGATTTGAAACTACGCTGCCGACATGTTTGGCGTAAGGATCGTTTAAAACAGTTCCCTGAAGAAAATTACGAAGTGTATATCGCCGATAATACTGCGATATCTTTTGTAAAACGTAAATATAAGCTTCGAACTTACTCGTTCTAGATTACCAGGTATTTTTGATCCGGGATGACTTTTGATGATGTGAGCTTTTCGTTTGGAATTACTTTTATAGACCTAGGGACATTTTCACCATTAAGCTTCCTAAGCTCGATGTTTAAATTATTCGATTATCAATCCTTCATTTTTCATAGCATCAAAACGTAGTAAAATTCTAGTTGAAGTCGTAGATAATAATGAAAATACGCCTGCATAGTCGCAACTACAAACACTTGTTTTTTCCTGCACGATATATTGCTGATTTATACTTCGTAGGAACACGGTGCATTTTAGATTCAGGTGAAAATGCTTTCGGTAGTTTTTGGAAAATTATTCACTTCATATACATGCGTCAGAAAATTATATGAAAGGGTCTAGCCCAATAACCATGTTGAATCAGTTTTTTGACGAGAAGACTCGCTCCTCCCCAGAGCGATCGGAAGGTGAAGTTAGTTTCACAAATTTCCCAGTAATACAAAAACCCGAATAAATCTACTTACCTTATCGCAGTATAAACAATAAAAATTGCAATATGCCTTTAAAATCGGCACATTTAATTCAGGAACTGTATCCAGACTGACACCTGGATGAAACGAATTCAAATGGTTGACCAGCATGCCCCTTCTTTTAAACCCAATATTGCAAATATAACACTTATAAAAATAATCGTTGACGTTTTCAGTAATCAAACGCTGCAAAAAAAAAAACGCGATTACAATTGATTTCTTTAAAATAAGATAAATTCACAGCGATGGAATTTTCAACTTACCAATACTTTGGTGGGTAACTTCTTCTTGAGAGATTTTTTAGCAAGTGATTTGCCTTTTTTAGTAGTACTATTCATTATCTCCAAACTTTTTCTTTCGCGTTCTTCGGAATGCATATTTTTCATATGCTCCGACAATTTATCTTTTCGTTTGAATTGTTTGCCACAGTTAGCGCAAAGAAACTCACGTTCATCAGAATGCCTATTGATAAGACGCTATGATGAGTATATTACTGAATAAAATGAACGAGTAATATATAAACGCTTAAGATTCGAGTACCTTAACATGTGATATTTAAGCTTATACTGGCTTTTGAAACTTTTCTTACATAATTTACAGTTGAAGGTGATTTTACAATGACAGGCTCTAATGTGCTTACGAATATGTTTATATCGATCATATTTCTGTAGTAAAAAAATCATACTTGAATTATACGTACTAAGCTACTGATAACGAATAAATTTACTTTGGGACAGTGAGGACAAGTATATACGCCATTTTCCGCATGATTATGAACATGTTCTCTCATGGCGGTCAATTTTTGAAAAGTTTTTTCACAAATTGGACACTCCAACATTGAATCATCTGAATAAAAAAATCACCTAAAATCGAAGAAAAATCTACCACAGAATTGATTTTCATACCAGAATGAGATCGTTTATGCACCTTCAAAGCTGTCGGATTCTTGAATTTTTTCTTACAAGGATGACATTCGAATACCTTATCTTCGAACGTGACATCGTCAGTCTTATTACTCTGAAACGTAAGCAATTTATAATCACATTCGCTAGGGTTACACAAGACTACTAGATCAAACGTAAAAAAAAGCACCTCTTCGACGTTATCGCGATTCTCAACTTCGATATTCTTATCACTCCAGCGTTGAACTTTTAAACCATGTTTGGCGACGTGAACAACAAGTTGTCGCTTTTCAACGAACATTTGAGAACACTGAGGACAAATCTTTGAAACGTCATTTTGCTCGTGTTGAGTTTCCAGTTCATCTCTTGATTCGGTGTTATCAGCGTTATGTACGAGAATGTGTAGATTCATAACGGAGGCGTTTGAAAAGGTTAAATCACAGTACGAACATAACCACAGGCTCCTACGCAATTATAATCCAAATTCGTGATTCGTAATTTTCAACACCACGCGTCGAATAACTTACTTATTAAATTTTTGTTTTTTAGAACTAGGCTTCGGTTTTGAACTCTTGCATGTAGTCTCAGCTGTATTACTTGAACTATAGGCAAAAAAATATAGTTAGATTTTAATTCATTTACATGTACAATACTAATTCTTCGAAATTAACGACTCGTTTGAATTGAATGTGCATATTCGATGCAAATTACACGAGCCAAAGCATTAATTATTTTATTATCGTTATTCATTCGCACACCGCCTTTTGATATAGTATAATCTATATCGTGTAATCGTTGTGCTTCGCTTATTGACAAACGAATTTTTTAATGTTTCACGTTAACGAGTTCTGTTCAACATTTGGACATATAACGGTGATTATAGTAAACAGATTGTTTAAAATGCTAAAAGCTTTAAGCGGCGGTCTTGTTCATTTTTTTAATAAAATCGTAACGGGTCATGATAACACAGAACAAAAAAAAATTTTTTCCGCAGAAGCGGCCCTTGGCGCTGCGCGACGCGAGCGAAACTATACCGTTTCTGCTACTCGCTAGTAAAGTATTTCGCGCAACAGTACTTAAATCGGTCGATCCACCAAACAATTGTTCCTGTTAACCTACATAATAGAACAGTGGCTTTACTACCAGTGAAATTACATTTTATCGCTATTTTACCATTTTATATTTTTTAAATGTGCAGCTGCGAGCACCAGCTTGCGGATAACGAGGGGAATTTCCCAAATTGTGGGGAAAATGGCAATGAAAAACTGGCCTAGGAGAAAAAAGGGAAAAACTAGGGGAATTTGGAAAACATCGCAGTTTTAAGGGAAAAACAAGGGCCTGATCTCTATGACTCCTCTCATATGTCAATGTCATGAGTTACTAATTAATCCTTTTAAAATTGAACTAGCAGTTGTGGTTCTTTTTCATTTTCAAGTCTGTTCTGTATTTTTTTTTTTAATAAAAATATTTCTTAAAAAATGCTAGTTTCTTATTTTAGTTTATTAATAGCAAAAAACTACGAATTTTACTCAAATTTCAATTTTATAATGAAGAATTTCGGTGAAAAAACAATTGCGAATTTTTGATAATTTTGTAGGGGAAACAAGGGGAATTTTGCGCGGACTAAATTTTACGAAAGGGAAAAAATGTAATTTCAATATCCGAACACGGGAGAAATCGCTCTTTTGCGACTTAAATAGGGTAAACATGCGAGAAATTGCCCTTTTCCCACTTTTCACATAGTGAAAAAATCGCTCTTTTACCATTTTTACATGATGAAATTGTGAGAAATCACGTTCTTACTTTTTTTTCATGGAAATTTAGATAGGTTAATAGGAATGGTTAGGTATTACCACTCGTTTTCCTAAAACTACATTTTTCTCCCCTTACACCAGTGAGATCCACGCATCTCGCGAGGGTATAACATCAGTTCATCCGCTGTGCGAAGACCACAACACCAGTGGGAGCAATTTTTGATTCTGTCAGTACCTGTTTCACGAATATATGTCTTTTAAACCACGATAAAGCCTTACTTTTATCAAGTTTGAATAAAATATTTCGCCCTCACTACCACGGGAATAGCGACTCGTTCGCCATTCTCAAGCGGTCGAGGAAGGCCTCAGATGCTGAGTGTGAAGGGAATAGGTAGGGTCGTAAAATACCTCCTTCGTGAGGGTCAACCTCTGTAAAATATTTACATATCCGAATTTATGAAGCTAATCGGGTATATTTCGGGCAAATAATACGCGTATTTCTCGAATTTCTTTTTTTCGTTTTCATCACTTAAAATCAACATTTTGATTATCAATTCGATGGCAAGTCATGCGATATGTTGAATAAATAATGAACGGAAAGGAAATACCGTACCTAAAATGGGACTCGATAACCACATCGTTGTCGTTCTTCGCATCAAATTCATCACAGACGGTAGTACCTTGTAACACTTCAGACTGCTGGATAGTCTGGGCCGGATACTAAATACGAAAATAAATTCCCGCATAATATTTACTATCTATACGCGGTATGCCGTATAAAAGCAACGTGTGAAATAGCCGAGTACAATTTTATTACACCTTTTTACGCAGATTCCAAGCAACCGATGTGATCGTTTCGCTTACCTTATCGACATCCGAAGACGGCGGCGATTTATTCACGTGCGACTCGACGATATCCACTTGGTCGAGATCTTTGTACGATACATTAGCTAAACGAAAAAAATTCATAAATGATTGATATACATCGCGGTAAATCACACTGAATCATAAACTTACCGCAAGGATCACCGGGTAATAAAGAATAATTACGAGTTTGCGAATACCACACGCTGTACCAAACTAATAACTCCTGTTTGGGATGGATTACTTCGATGGTGGTAAAATATAACGACGAACCTTGCTGACTCAGGATTAAATTTTGTTCTTTATACGAACTGGCCGGTCTAACAAATCTCATCCAATTGGATACATCTGTGAAATACAAAAATCGTAAATACACGTATTATACGAATGCCAAAACGTATGGTCAACTTATTTGAACGGAATACAAAATAGCAAAATATTCGAAGAATATATTCAAAATCTCTAGATCTAGGTAGTAGGTGAGGTACGCTTTGTATTGAAATTCTATGAACGAAATATCATTTGTGAGTTGTCAGCTCAGTAACCTGGTTAGTATTAATCGAACAACCGGTACTGGACGCTGGAAATTCAGCTGGAACGTGGCGCGATTAAACAACACGTGCCGCATTATTATAGAGTAAATCGAACAACAAAATGTTCGGTAATTTACGCGACCATGAGTACAAAAATTATCGCTCATTAGCTACGAATCACGATTTCGAAATAATTACATCTTTAGGTTACTCGCACTATAACGAATACGAATGTAGAAATACCACGGAAGATTTTTTATACGTATGTATTGTAGGTCTATATACGTCAAGTTACTTTTTCGATTAAGATATAAAACTATTAATGCATTAACGAGGCGATCTCGCCGGACAGGTGCACGATTACATACGTAATATACTTTTTTGAACACCTTGTCACGCGTACCGAATATGTCGTATTTTGTTCAAAAAGAAAACGCAAAATAACGCATTTCTAAAATAACCACCAAAACAAAGACCGTATGACGATTAATTCTTATTCATTGTTTTACTATTTATGACCCATATTCAAATTCAATGCATTCTACATTTCTACTTTATCGTCGTGAAAGGAAATCGTAATTAAAATCTATTACTACACTTAATCGAAAAAATTTCCATACGAGTTATCATGAAACAGGCTTACTAGTTACTAGCACAATGATATTTTCATTAAATCGTAGTTTTCACATTGTATTGAAAATTAAAATCAGTGTCATTCTTATTTTTACTTTTTTTATTAAAAAAATGTAATAGGTGTCCATAAGTACTTTAATATTCAGAATTAGAGGGACAATCAACGGAAACCTGAACATTTTTCACATTACATACTTTACTACCAAGTCATAAAAATAAAATTGTAAAGTACATAAATCGTAGATAAGTAATAATTATGCTTTTCTTAATTATGATATGTAAATATATCAATGCTACACTGTTTAAACAGAGAAATATCACTTTTACAAATTTACATGTAAATATTAAATAATACAATAACAATGAAATAAACACATAATGCATTAGTTACGACATTTCGTTTCTTGATGTGGATACACTGTCACTTTTGTAAACGACGTTCATCACCCCTACACCATTTCAGTTATCCAGTTACTTCAAGATCGAATTTCAAACTCAAGATTTCAGCTATATGAAGTGTTTTTAAATTTAAATTTTCAGTTAAATCATTATTTTAAACTTTCCCATAAACAACGAAGTACTCGTAATTCCATGTATTTCAAACAATTACAAATACATTTATAATTTCTCAAGTTTTTTCTTGCTTCATTTTGTTGTGAAAAATAACTCACTAGTAAAGTACCACTTTTACCTCTAGTGTGGTATTAATACATTTTACATATCATAATTAATTTAAGAAATTTTGTTAACAGGTAAGAAATTACTACAACACCTTAGACAATATAATAATAATTAATATGGACCGCTCTAACGCGTTTAAAAGTAACAGAGCAAAGAAAAGCCAACATATTTCTAGGGGCTTAAGCACAGGAGTTTCTCTGCGCAATGCGCGAGGTTGATGGTGTTGGTGTACTTGCGTGAACGTTCGGTAGTGTGCTTGTAATTTTTCCCCTTCAACACCACTGACTCCTGCGCGCGCATCATTTTACCCCTTTTGGGCGCAGGCCCCTACAATTATGTTGGCTTCACTTTAGCTCTTACACGGTCGAGCAGTCCATATTATTATATTATCTAAGTACAACACCAAATTACCAAATTTGACATCAGGTACTGGTACTTGCCACTTGATACATAGTTTAGGCCTATTATCAAATCAATTTGTTCAGTAGATATTTCGTTTCTCTAGCTAGAATCAAATTACAAGAAGTTCGTAAATTTGTACAATCGGAAATCTCGAGAAAATAGGTTACAATGATATTCCACTTGGAATAAAATTCAAACTAATTTTCTACTAGCCACGAATGATCACACTTCAACGTAATTACTTAGTAAGTATTCCAATTCAAACCGTTTAGGTGTAAATTAAACTCGGCATTTGACCAGTGAAACGTAATCAAATCAGGTTCCAATTACATAGGTGAGCTCTCAAGTCACACGCGGTGAGTTTTTTCCTAAATAACGAAAGTCCAGAATCCATACGAGATCGCGAATTTGCAAATCATCGATAAATTAACTTATCTACGTGATGACAATTTAAAGGTACATAAGCGAGTAAGAAAAAAACCAATATTGTAACCCAGTTATGACGAATGACCAGTCATGAACCCGGTCAAACGAGTCTAGTAAAATTCGAGAATACGAACCTACAACAGAAATGAAAAGTAAACAGAGGATTCTTTCGAAGAATACGTCGGGTAGTTGGTATGGTGACGTGTTTAGGGTTTCCTAAACTCTATTAACGTGTACTTTCTCAGATACTCGATTTCCTGTCTAGGTTTACTGGTCACCCGTAAGGTCTCAGGTGATAAGTACATCAATTAGGCTTCGGTTGAGATGAACTTTCGTTTTTCGACATTCAACAATTCAATACTTCAGACTTGGAGAGCACATCCTTAAAGACGAACATGTGAAACGGAATTCGTATTGGTAAACAAAATAGAAACGGTGCGAACGTGTGAAGATAATATTCAGCTATAATAACGAGATAAGGTATTCGGTATAATGAAACAATATGTCGGAATGTGAATTAATAACATCTTGGTGTAAGTAGTCTAATCATTAAGGTATTGAATCATTAATCACTAGGGTGCCACATGGCACATGATGATTAGAAGAAATTTCAATCATTTGTGATTAACAACAGGTAACTAGTTTACTATGAATGTATTCGGAATAGTAACCGGAGAAGAACAGAAGAAACACTAGTAGGTTCCATCGTAAATAAATAATATGTTTGCACAAAATGTATTCAACATAACCACTCAGAGGTATGTAGTGTACTCGATTGGTACAGGTACCTTCGAAGAATTCTTCATACATATTTGTTCATCTTTCAACATAACGAAAACGAAATTACTAAATTAAATCTCAATAGTTAATTCGATGTACAGCGAATTTTCACTTTCAGCGCATTTACATACAGATTTTCACGTCCAGTTCGCCGATTACATCCGCACATGTGAATCTGACTTCATTCTAACGTCATCGCGGCATAGTAAAGGGGGAAAAAACTAGGATACACTACGCACACCCGCCACTGGAAGTTTATCTACCTCCGTTGATAACTAGACAAGTACCTTGACCATTACAATCCGTTATTAAGACTCACACGTTAGTCATTAGTCGGCTCGCTCGAAGACAGGGTTTTTCGTATCGAATGAGAAATTATTTCAATACTTGTTCGTTATCAGTGTCATTTTCGATCTCGCCGATACTACAACTTACAAAATGATACCAGACTCGGTACCGCGTTCGCGTGATTTTCGACCATGTGAAATTTACAAATATCGAATTTCCAATTAATTCCGCTCGGTTTATTTATTTCGTAAATTGATCGCTTCCACATTATGTATTATAAATTATTGGTTATCTATCTTCAAGTATATGGCGTTTTGGCGATTAGTAATTCGTCGAGTTCGTACGAAAACGCTGAAATAAACGCAGTAAGTTCGCAGTCCGATGCAGATGTATACAACGGTCCAGTCAAATTTGAAAATTCGCTTGTTACCGAAGACGGATCCAGTATAAAATCCATCGTTTGTTCAACGTTTCCGGCTACTTGTTCTAGATTGGCATCTTTTACTAGTCAGTTACTTCGTTTTGGTAATTATTTTTATCGTTTTTTAGGCTTTTATTCAAAAAACCACATATTTTGGATGGGGAATAAAGCGAAGCAAGTTTTACGTTGTACCACGTACGCCATACAACCGATATAAATCAGTTTCTCGAGTATTTGTACAAGTTGGAATACGTGAAAAAATCTCTACACGGGTTACAACCACGTACACCTACGTTTTACGTGTAGTGGTAACCAATTTTCGATGTCGTATAACATGGAGATGCTTTTGTAATTTCGTTGTAATTTGAACTAAATCGTTCAATTAATATTTATCTTTTTGCGGTTGATTGAAAAAAAATGAGACAGTTCTTGGATACGAGATTTTTCAGAATCTACGGAGAAAAATGTCATAAACGATGAAGGAATATTTGCATATTATAACATCGAAGGCACGGACGTTCGATAAAATTCTAAGGCTTTCCGAACAATCAAAATGTATACTTATCTCACTAGAAAAGAATAATTATACCCGGAAGGTAAACACGAATATTCGTTAAATTCTACATCGTAACGTGAAATAAATTCGCAGAAAAATTCTTCAAGCGAAAATTATACTCATTTTAGCACCAAAAAAAAAGGGATGTGCTCGCGAATGCCTATATACTGAAATCATGTTAGTTTTTTTGAAATCGTTAGTTCTAGGGAACTGCTTAACATAGAAAAAAGCTTGAACAGTCATAGGACATCTTTTGGCGCGTATTTGCACAGGTTTTATCAAAAAGCTCCACGGAAAGTTGAGAAAAAAGCATTCAAAATTTCGACCAATTAGGAGCCACTGTTCACGGTTTTGGGTTTTTGTATTTTATTGTCCACTGTTTGGTAAAGATAATAGTAGATGTGACATCAATTGAAATGTGACGCTTGAAAATATGACAAACGTGACATGTGGAAGTAACGCGGGGAAAACGTGATGTGACTTCACACATGACGGGAAACAGTAAGTGATGAGAAACATGACAATAGAATGTGACGTGAGATGTAAACGTGACATCGCATAAAAGTAGCCGAAAGGTAATGTGAAAAAACGTGATGTGAAGAAAACGCGGCGCAAGTCCTCAATGTGGCACAGACTTGACATGAAGAAGTAACATGATACTTCAAAATTCAAATACGTGAGACATGAATCGAATTAAAACGCGACGTGACATGACGTTATGGAAACATGGATCACTTGAAAACAACACCTTAGATAGTGATGACCAAATGCGAGACGTGACTATCTCAAAGACTGATTTGAATCGCGAATCACTTGAAAACGTGACACACTGGATACGTCACGACTTGAGATGAAACTTGAATTAAAAGCGTGGCACTACTTGATAAAAATGTGAAGTTTTTACTTTTTATGACTGTGGTTCATATTAAGTATAACTCGAATTTAAAGGCGCGTTTGAGTTTGAAACGGTTTTCAACGTTTTGACATCACTACTCCATAAATACCGATTAAAAGTAAATTACCAAGGTATTTAATTAAATTAGGAACCTCTTAAGTACGTAGATTACTTTTCGGCCATTGTCGTCAGTACAAATCACTGACCGTATAAATGTAAAGGAAAATATTACGTAAGCGATTCTACTACAACGGCACCGCAATCCATAAAACCAGTTTTTTGAGAATAGGTATCTAACAATGGTATTTTCACATTAATAAGTCGTATCGTATTCTCGACGAATTAATTTTCTAACGATTAACTCGAGTCGGAGGAAATTTATACTCTTGGAAGACCAGTGGAAAACAAGTCGACTCGTGGGAAGAGACGATAACGTAACGTTTAATTAGAGTACATTCAACTCTAATCGTTTATTTTGTTTACAGGTGCATTCGAAGGACGCGGACCGAAGGATTTGATAGCCATCGTGTCAACAATGCTGGCAACATTATTGGGTGCCATTTTAGTTAAACTAAACGTACTTATTGTGTTATCTTTAATTAGCGTAGGAATAGGAAAAATATTGGTACTACTGCTGACTCTCAAGTCTCATTTATTCGCGCATAAAACAGCACAGCCTGTTGTATACGAGAAGATATACTACCCTCATCATAAGGAGTATATAAATCAAATACCGCAATCCTATCACGAGGATTACTCGACGTATAATTTATCCAGATGAAAATTTATACTCGATCATGTAAAAAGTATTCAAAATGATGATTCAGTTCGAGACGATTTTCGATATGTAACGCTTTGTAAATTCAATTCATGACGCGGTTTACTGCGGTGATATGGATTTTTCAAATTTGATATTTTCAATAAATTATTTTATCTTTTTTTACGTTTCTTAAAACCTGAAATTATTTTTTAAAAAAGACTGTACCTTCATTGGACACGTCTAATTTGAAGAATTTGCCTTTCTCTGATTCCACTGTCAGATTAAAACCAGACGGGGTATCTTCTGTAGTTTCATCTTCTTCGTGCTTTATCAAAACTCCTTCAACAGGACCAAACTGCGTCCTACTAGGTATGGTTTTCTTGGCGAACACGCCATACGCTTTAGAAATATATTAATCAGTTAACAGCTGAATACTGAACGTCTTGTTTATACGAAAAATCACTACGTACTTGATTTTTTAAAACCAGATTCCGATTTTATACGATTAATCGATAAATACGCGGAAGGCAACGTGGCTCTAGCTCGAGATTGCACAGCTCTGTCGCAAATACTATTTAAAGCGGATTCCGATCGTGAATGTACTGAAAAAATAAATAAAAATAAAATTCATCTAATTATATATCTTACGGATAAATATCTCATCCAACAACTTACAAAATTTACTATTGATTAATCTTTCTTCGACAGTAGGTTGTTTTTTATTTGAAATGTTGATAACCGAAGTACGATTATTATCAGCAAATGTAACCGAAGGTATAACACTTCTCGTCGCCAACGAAATACTTTCGCATTGCGGAGAAATTTCTAAAAAATTGTGATAATGAATGACGAGTAAAACAATACGAAGATAAAAAAGAAAGTGACGACGTACTTTGCGCTTCAGAACTATCAACGGGTTGAAACCCTCGTTTCAAAAGTTCTTTTTCGGTATTTTCGGCAGCTTTTCTAACCGATTCAGTATCAACAGCTGTCTTAGAACCAGGATCGCTTGGATTAGACGTACTAGTTTCAGATAAATTACTTTTACCAACTTTGTCAAAATTCTGATCTTGATTTAAATATGAAGAAAAATTGGAATAAAAGGAATATTTTTTAGGATATTTTTTACCAGTTTCAGAAACGATAATAGAGTTGACCGCATTTGGAAAGTAATCAAGTTTAGAAGGAATAGGTTGCACTTGAGAATTGGATACTACTTTTGTATTAGTTTGCGGCGATAATTCTTTACGCGAGGAATTCGACGGACACGTATAAGTGAGATCGGTTTTTCGAAGTAAGGACGACTCGTATGAAATATGCTTCTCGGAAACTATCGGATAAGTGTCAATGACGGATGAAAATTGATTAGTGGAATCGTCGGTGGAGAAGTTGCAACATAAATTAAAGCTTTCGGTATTTATCGGCGAAGTGTCTATGGTTTTAGAGAGCGTAGTCGATATAACTGAATGGTAATTGGTATCATTGCTGAATTCAGTAATAGGAGGTGTTTTAGAAAAATTACAAGCGTATTGAGGTTCGGTTGGAATTTCATTAACATGTACCATATTAGTATCGATTTCCACAGGAACCGAACACTGTCTTTGCGGAAGTACTTCTTTAGAAATCTGTAAACAAAGTCATGTCAAATATGAAACAGAAAATAGATTCAAGGAAAATGAAATTTACCTGCATCATTTTCGGTGATGAAGGCTGATAATCGTTCTCAGAATCGATAACCGCGTATAATACTTCTCCATTGTTTAAAATCAATTCCAAACAAGAGCCTGGTTTGCCTTGAGTCAACATGGCGATTTCTTCATTAGAAAGAATCAACTATATTTAATGAAAATAAGACAAAAATGTATTTAAAATCACCAATTAGTCATTATGCACATGATTTATTAAGATACTCACTTTCTCATGATCATTTAATTCGATTCCATTTAATAATAATTCGTCCGACTGATTCTCAGTTAAAACATAATTTGTCGACGTATCATCTCCAGAAAACATACCAGAAGTGCTTGGTAAACTTGGAGTAAAGTTATTACTGTGAAAATCACTAGAAAATTCAGACGCATACATATCAGAATTTACATTTCTGTTATAATAATTGAAATTCGAATTTTCTTGAGCGTCTCTGTTTAATGTGCGAAGATCAACGGAAAAAGATAAATCTTGAATATCACTCGAAAGTGATTTTAGGGTATAATTTGATGAATCGTCGGTTAAAGGAACTTTATGAAAATTTATCGGATGTTGTCGACTGGACCGATAACGAGAATTCATATCTGGCATATTTAATGGAACTGTGTCTGTTATTCCATGCATAAATTGATCTTTTTCTAGATACTCTGAAAAATTCATGCAACGAAAGTTCAACCCCCAAAATATTCTAAATTATGAAAAGAACAAATACCTTCAGACGAATTTGATCCTCTCAATATGTCACAGTGAGTTTTCATCGGAGGTAACGAGTAGTTATTATCGTTCACCAGGGTTGAAGAAGACAGCACCATTTCGTTGTCATCAAGATGATAATTCATTTCGGCATTATGGTTGCGGTTATTTTCGGCAGAATCCATCTAAAAAGTAATGCAAAAGTTGATACCGATTGAGCAACGACAGTAAGTACCAAGTTGAAAAAGGAATGGTAGATACTCACGGAAATCAGTAAAAGATCTGAGTTGTTGTTTCCTCCTTCGTCGTTCATGATTGGTTCAGTTTATTGTGAGAAATAACGCAGTTGTAAATACTGAAAGACTATCTGCGATAGGGAAACGACTTCATAATACACAAGTTAACAATCTTCTGAAAAGATGGTGTTTTAAATTAGTTTTTGAAAAAGTTTAAAAACATAGCACAAACAAAGCAGCGAAAAAATGATCGTAACATACCTGTTCACTACCTGTTCCTTTCTTTTAAAGGAAATTAAAATAGATTTAATTAAGTTTTAGTGATTTTTCCTTGCACAATCTTCAATTCCTCATTACGAATTCAATATTACAAAATATTTATTTTTTTTTTCAAAGTTGAAGAGTTGAAGGGTTGATGGAAAAAATGAACGAACGATTTTAAAAACGCAAGATTCTCGAAAAACCAAAGTAACGAACAAAATCACAACCGATAACTGAAACTGAAACTAAAACGTTAGTCGAGTTCGGAAAGTAAAAAAAATTTCGCTTCTCACTTTTGTGTATAAAATTTTAAATATTTTGAAAACATTTTTCTTAAATATCCTAATTCATTAATATTAAATATTAAAAAATTAATAATTATTCATCTCCCGAGTCTCGAACAAAAAAAAAAAAGAAAAACTGTGAACAGGAGGAAGATAGCTTCCTAGATTTTTCAAATTAGATTCAAATCTGAAAATTTTAATATTTTTTTATTTTTATTTTGTTATCGAAAGATCACGGTAGCACTAACTTGACAAAAATAATGAAAAAAAACAAAAAATAATTTTTTATCAAAATCTTACAAAATTTTTCTTTTTGAGAAAGAAAGTGCATTGATTCATAAACTTTTTAAATTGTAAATTAATTAATGAATGAATTACTCTTTCAAGTAATCGTAAATGACTCATTATTTAGCTAACCTCGGATCACCAAGTATGAATTTTTTTTATGAAATTATTTCTGTATTTCCAAATTGCGTTATCATTTAATATGTTTTATCAGCAATTTAATCGTTTTAAAATCATTTTTACTTAAAATTATATCTTTTCTAATGACAGTTTTAGTTGATACATTTTGTAAAATGTATTCTCACAACTCCAGTTCTTGTAATCAAAACGTTCACATAAATCCTGTATTTAATCATCTTGCTTCCCAATGTACGCATTCTTCAGCGAAAGCAAATGTTTTCAATTTGATAAGAGATGCAGGCCCAAATCACTCCTCAAAACTTCCTGTTAGCGGAGAGTCGAGCAATTCTTTTAATGAATTCATAAAAAAGAAATTTTACGAGCTGAGTAATTTAATGTATGAAGATTCCATAAACAGATCAACAATTTCAAATCAAGAAGCATCGCTGTCGTCGCAGAATTCTGAATATCCGTGGAAAAATCAAAAATACCCATCAGTCTGTGATACTGCCATAACCAGAGAAAATGTGCCATTTCAGTCAGCATTTTCGAAAGGGTGGTTTTTTCATAATTCCTGTGATACAGAGTGTATAGGGAATTCACCGTTTGATGTTCAGTCGTGTTGCTTTATAAATAACTACTGCTTACCGCAGAATACACTCAATATGCAAGATCTCAAAAAACAAGTGCTGGAATTTTACAAAACAAAAACTCGCTGTGAAAGCAATGCATCGTTGGTGTCGATTTCTAAGCATAAATTAGTTAAAAAAACAGATGCACGTTTGAAAGAAAGTACATCAAAAACTTCCAACTTGAAACGAAGACAACTTAATGCATTGGTGCTTTGTACTCGGAGCAAATTGATACGTAAAAATAAACCAAACGATATTAAATCAGAAAAATTGGTGAAAAATATGAATAAAAATTTCATAGTGAAACGACATTCATTAGTGCGTGTAAGTAATACGACAGATGATGTGAAATCTTTGAATAAAAGAAAGCGCTTGAATTCACGCACGTCTAGTCCTTCCTCAGTGATAGTCTTGACTAAACGTAAGCTTATCAGAAAAAATACCTCAACTACCGAAGAATTGTCTCCACTGATATCCGTATCCAAACATAAATTGTGTCGTAAAATTGAGCCTAAAGTTAACACGTCGGTGTTTGTTTCCAAACATAAAATAAATCGTGTAATTAATCAAAATAAAATTCCGGAAAGTCATCCAGAAACCGAGAGATTGATATCATTGAATCCAAATAAATTAATTCGATCATCGTTACTTCCTAAAATTAATAAATGCAAAAGTAATACTTTCTTCGCAAACTCAGTTTTATATCACGTTATCCGACATCGAAGACGAATTCATAGAGGTAGTGGTTACGTGCTTTTAACTCGAAATAAATTAATCAAGAAAGCTAAATTCAAGAATAAAACTTGGAGAAAAAGTAAAATTGAAAATAAAATTGAAGAAATTTCATCGAAGAATCGTTTCAACAAGATGTTTGTATCTTTGGGAGATAACAAATTGATTAGAAAATCGCTGTTCAGCAAAAATAACAAAATTGATCCAGAAAAGAAAATTAATCAGGTGCTGTCTCCCATTCAAAACACGCTTTTTGCTCGTATGCTGAATTCACCATCAAGAAGAATTCAACGATTCACCAATCACATGACAAGAACTATGTTGAGGTATGCTAGCGACCGTAATATTTCTTTAGTCAGAAATCGGTAAGTTGAAACATTTTTATAGAAATTGAAATGGGAATTATGTCACGAAAATTGTATTACAGGTTTTCGAATAAGCATAAGAATAATAAGAGAATCATTCGAAAAAAAAGGAATTTAATTTGTCCAATTTATCGTAAGAAAGGAACTTGCGCCAAACTTTTAAAAGGGGAATGTACACGAATTCACGATAGAAAATACGTAGCTCTTTGTAAAAAGTGAGTGCATTCTGATTATTTTTTTTTAATAAATTGAAAACATGTATATCCTCTAGATTTATACGAGGAAGCTGTGATGAAAAGGATTGCGTTTTATCTCATGATCTCGTCTCGAATAAAATTTCAATTTGTCTACGGTTTCTCAAGAATAGCTGTAGTACAGAAAATTGCCCATATTTACATGTGAAACCAACCTTGGAAGCTCCAATTTGTCTTAAATTTTTACAAGGATATTGCGATGAAGGAGAAACGGTAAAAGTTCGATTATTTTAAAAATCGTTTTCAATGCAAATAATTCAAAAGTACCTCTTTGTGAAACGAATCTTATGATGCTATCGGTAACGAGTATTTTTTTTCATTGATGGCATAGTAATGGCGAAGTAAATAATTATTCATCGACATTGGTATCTTAACAACCACAGTACATAAAGTGTTATGCATATGTAGGACTTCAATCTATTTATTACGTGAATATGTACCGCGTGCACTTATGCATATTTCAAAATTGTAGACTAATTCATTAAGAATCAGATCTTATCGTTCTTTGGAATATATCTAACAATTGCATTTTTAATATTTAGTATTGTCATCGATAAAGTAAGAAAATATCGTTCTGCAAAATGGTCTTGCGAAGGTGAAGGTAATTAATAATTTTATTCTTCGCATATTAATATCGATATTAAATTTCAGTGCTCTAAATGGCATATTTATGCCTGTCCGGAATTCAAAGAGAATTCGCGTTGTTCCAAAGAAAATAACTGTCGTTTGCCGCATCGAGATTTAAATTATTTTCAAGGCAAAATTGACGAACCGGATGATGAAGATGGAAACAATTGGCGTTATTTTGAGAAAAATAAAATTGACGAGAAAGTTGATTCGAGTATTAGTATTATACCTGAGAGACAGTCGCTGGGTGATCTACCAGAATATATTCCTCTTTGACTGAAAACATTTACTTTTCAAAGCAGTAAATTTTTTGTATAATAATATGTAAAATACGTTTTCGAAATTTTTGTGATAATTAATAGGCCTATCAATCCGATAGTAAGTATTGTGGTGTTTTTTAATGTCATAAAATTATTTTATTGTTTTTTTCAGGGGCTCTGAATATGAGGAATTTTATTTTACAAATCCTTTGAAAAATGTGAAAAGCAGTGTTGGTGCTGTTTTTGTGTTTTGTGATATTTTTTTTTGTTGTGATAATAAATATGAATTATTTATGATTGGCGTTTGTTTTTGTATGATTTCTGCTCTCTTTTCAGAATAAATATATGTAATAGCGTATATATTTCGTAAATTATGTTATAACGAAGAAAGCGGTTTGTCGAAAAATTGGTAAATAAATTATCGTTTCAAAACATTTCACTAACAGGAGAAGTGAATTTTTAATAATTCCTGTTCAGTTCAATTTTTAAAATTTTGTGAATCATTTTTCATTTGTTCATGATATCGCATCATGATTATGAAGTGCCAAATTACTTCTCAATATTCGGCACATTATTTTATGGGTTATATTCTACGACGTTAAAAACGACCATAATGATTCGTAAACTGAGGTACCTCAGGCGTCAGGCCACAAAATGTAAACACTGATAAGACTGTGAAAAAGGACCTTAAAAAAAACTCAAAAATATTGTCCGCGTATTTTGAATTTAAAATTCAAAATTTCAAACTTGCAACAGAAAAGTTCAAGCAAGTTGGTTGAACTTTGTTCGGTTAACCCCCTCTCTTAAAATTTCTCAACATACAAGAAACGACAAATATTAACTCCATTTATGGTACTTTATTCGGATCATGTTGAGAACCTCGTGAAATCATGAAAATTTGATAACATGACGAAATATTTTATCAACATGAATTTGTGAAATTTCGCACCGGCGTGTTTTTATGAAAATTTTAAATTAATTTCACCTAAAAATTTTACCGTTACTTCAACTGTAATCGCCGTTATTGAAGTAAGATTTAATGGGTAGTTTCTCCAAGTTATTGCCAAAAGAATCGCTACCGAAATGGCAGGTGGCATTGATTGTTTCAATACCCGTGGCTTTTGGCCTAGGATATTTATATTATAGGTGCAATGTCGATGGTAAAGAAATAATAGTATCTAGTGAAGTTTTAAAAGAAAAAGATGGGAAGACTAAAACTGTGGAAATTGAACCTGAAATTAAACCGGAACCGGCCTTAAAGCTGGTATGTCTCTGATGTGATATCAGGGTATCGATACTTTACTGAAATCTCTATTATTCTAGACGCCCACTGAAGAAGCTAACGAGATCAAAAATCAAGGAAACACGTTTTTCAAAGAGGGAAATTTCGAAGAAGCGGTGCGCTGTTATACCGAAGCTATTGCTAAATGCCCCGAGCAAGAAAAACAAATAAAATCAACATTTTTCCAAAACAGAGCTGCGGCTTATGAGCGTTTGGTTAGTTTGGTTATTTCTGGATAGCATCTTTTATAAGAGAAATTTACCAGCGCGTGTTTGTAGAACGATCTTCCTAAAGTAATCGAAGATTGCACGACAGCTCTAAATTTGAATAAGCGGTATATTAAAGCTATGTTAAGACGTGCCAAGGCCGCTGAAAAAGAAAATAACTTGGATTTAGCTTTGGAAGATGTTGCTACTGCTTGTTTAGTCGACGGATTTCAAAGTGCGGAGACTATTACGGAATTGGATCGCATAGCCAAAACTACAGGTTATACAAAATTTCGATGATCTTTTTTTAATAATGGGGAAATTTATATTGAACGTGTTTATCGTTATGTTACAGCTACAAGAGACGTTGAGGAGTACACTTCGAAAAATGTTATCAAATTACCATCCAGATTTTTCATAAAAACGTATGTTTCAACTTATCAGCATGGCTCTGCTTTTGACAAAATTGACCTTAACGACGAAACAGCGGTCAAACTAAAAGAGTAAGTTGAATTTTTTATTTCATATTTCACTGGATATCAAACGAGCGATGAAAATATTCGATAGGAAATTCAAATCAATTGAAGAAGCGCTATTATCTTGTCAAGATATTGAAACTAAATGTACAGAATTAATCTCCGAGTGTGAAAAAGCCGGTCAGGAGTTGATCAAAATCGAAACACTCCTGTTAAGAGCAACTTATTACATTTTATCAAAGCAAAATAGCAAAGCATTCGTTGATCTTGAAGAAATAATAAGTCGAGACGACGTAGATAACAGAGTAGGTAGCTAGGTTATTAATCGACCTTTCAAGTTACTTTATAAAAATAAACTTATTTTACGGGAATTCGTCTCAGGTCAAAGTAAACGCGTTAATAAAACGAGGAACTGCTCATCAACATCAGGGTGATAACGCAAAACGCGAAGAAGATTTTAAAAAAGCTATCGAAGTTGATGAAAACAATCCCGATATTTATCATCATCTCGGACAAGTATATTTCTCGATAAATATCGGTGATTTTTCGTTCGTTCGTAACAATTGATTTGTATCAATTTTCAGATTCATTTAATCTTGGAAAATACCGCCGAATCAGTTGATAACTTTAGAAAAGCTGTAGCCTTAGATCCCGACTTCCCTGTGACTGCTGTTCAACATTGTTACGCCGAGTATAAATATGCAACGTCAATTAATGATTTCGAAACTATGATGCATTACCTAAAAGAATTTCGAAATATTTTGAAACGATTTCCCGATAATATCGAATGTTTAACATTATTTGCTCAGGTAGGTATCCAGTGGAATGATTTGTTCTTTTGACCTATGTAATCCTAAAACCGATGACTTTTTTTACTAAGGTATTGACTGAACGCCAAGACTTTTCCGAGGCTGAGAAACTTTTCAACGAAGCGATTCGAAGAGAACCCAAACACGCCGCTTTATTGGTTCATAAAGGTAAATGAACTTTAAAACTTGATATTTTCTACGAGTACTGACGCATTTATTTTGCAGCACTTTTGAATTTACAATGGAAGGCCGAAATCGAGCCAGCTAAAAAATTAATTCACGAAGCTTTGGAGTTAGATAACGACTGTGAATTCGCCTACGAAACCATTGCAACGATCGAAATGCAAATGTATGAACTTTTCCTTATAATTTGAAAAAAATTGGTTCGATACATCAAGTTGATTTGTTCAATTACGATTTCAGGGGAAATTTCAGCAAAGCTGTAGAATATTTTAACGAAGCAATTAAAAGATTTACCTCTTTGGAAGAATTATATCACTTATTCTGCGTCCGAAATACATCTCTAGCTCAGATCAAAGCAGAAGAACGTGTTGGTCGAATCAATCTTCCTAATTCGATATTGCACGCTGCTAGTTAATCACGATGGTTAGTGTTGTTTGATGTTAATTTAGAATATATCTCGCAGTATGAAGAAGAAAAGCTGAATAATTCGGGGATTTTATTTAGACGTACCGTGTAAGAATTATTTGTATTTTGTTTTTCACATTTCTTGTTTATTTTTGTTGTCGATATAATCAATTTTTATTTTATATTTCAACTGTTTTGTTCTTATTTACGTCAAAAGATTTTTTTATCGATATTCGTATACACCGAGTTTTCCTTAATTTTTAAATAAAGTTGGAAAATGTTCTGCTTTGTTTTCCTATAATTATGGTTAGTAATATAGTGATAATTTCATGCCTAGTGATTTGTATTTGTACGTATTGTAAATTAATCTTGCAGATTATAAGTCATCATTGCCTCCTTTTATTTATTTATTTTTATTTATACCAATTTTGTGCGAGATGAAAGAGAGACGTTTTCAGAAAAATCTTTGGTTATATAATAAGGAACGAGCAATCTACATAGCCTATTCTTCACAGTGAAAACTACTCCGATGATTTGATCAAAGTTCTGGAGTAAAGTGAGGTACCTTAGACCACAAAATGCAAATAAAATGAAAACACTGATAGACTGCTTAGAATAGCCACAAGAGGCAATGTTATCGAAACAGTGAAACATCAATAAGAACCCTAAGCGAAAAAGCATATCAATATGACGTAAGACAAATATAAACCAATAGGCATTGACGTTGTTAAAAGAACCTAAGTTGCATGATGTGCATAAGGTGATTATTTTTTTGAACGACACGTTCGTTCTTTGTTTACATGTGTGTCAGATGAACGATAATGAAAGTTCTTATGGACTGCGACTCGCTCCTGTCATTATGTTTTCCCAAAATAACTGTATACTCCGTCAAATTTCAATTTTTTTCAATTTTGATTGTCGATAGGAATCTTGAGCACAGACTGTTGAAACTTTGAAAATTTTATTTTCAATCGATTTTATTCATGTTCAAAGTTTTGGTGTTCAAATACAATTTACGCAAGATTCATTTAATTAATTTAAAATATCTCAACAGTCTAGATTTTAAAATCACATAAACTATCTAATAAAACAAATTTCATCAAAATCCATGCAATATTCT
Organism: Maconellicoccus hirsutus; assembly: GCA_003261595.1. Classification (NCBI taxonomy): domain Eukaryota; kingdom Metazoa; phylum Arthropoda; class Insecta; order Hemiptera; family Pseudococcidae; genus Maconellicoccus; species Maconellicoccus hirsutus. The sequence continues at coordinate 75,147 of QBDW01000452.1, read as the reverse complement.
ACATTCATGGAAATATCTTGAGAAAAATTTTGCACTGATAAGAGAAAAAAGTGTAAACACAGTGCACACCCTTGGCCAATCAGAAACGTTTTTCGCTTAAGGTTCTTATTAATGTTTCACCGACAAAGATGCACAGGTAGCTCAGTCTACGTTGCATTTAGTCAAAGAGAAAGATAAAGAAATATCTAAAATAATTTATTTAAAAAACCATTATCGTATAATGAAATAATTCTGCGTGAAGAAAGATCTAGTAAAATCAAACGAAATGAAAAACTGAATACAAGGGTTTAAGTTATTTCATAACGTTGAATATTCAAATGAAATATATTTTTAACAGTGTTATAAAATATTCGTAGACTAATATGTACATTGGAAACTACCATATTTACACATTTACGGGATATTATATGTAATAAAACATTATAATCAATAGATATAAAAAAAAGAGGTTTATAAATACGAAACGAAATTAGTGAGCACTACGTAGTAAATATATAAGCAAGATAAAAACTTCAACGTTGATACAATTTGGGTACGCTAAATTGGAAAATATTGTAAGGGAACACACTGATAGGTAAGACGGTTGATAATCAACATTTTCAAGAGTGCATTTCATTCCATTCCTTGTCACTAGCTGACGAACTAGATTCTCCGTTTTGAGCTAAAAAAAGAATTCAAATAGGACGACGTCATTTTTTTCGAAATCAAAGAATCGAAAATGGCTGGCCAACGATATTCATTTCAGTTGGCCAGATTTCCTCAGGACTCGCAGTTTGATAATAACTTACATGGAGACGATTTAGAGCTTCTAGATTTTCTGTACTTATCAACGGGTCCCCAAATTCTAACGGTGCCGTCATCGGATACAGACGCAAGCATTTGATGGTAAACAGGATTCCAAGCTACGGTGTTAACCGTTCTGCTATGGCCTTGTAAAACAGCGATTGGTTTCTCGTGTTTTATGTGCCATATGTAAACCTTATTATCTGCGAATAAGGTGAAATGAGTAAAGTCTGAAAACAAGTACTAACAAAATCACGATAGATACCTTCGCTACCACTGGCAATAAAGTCTTCGTTGACACCACCGAAACAACTATGTATCGTGAAATGGCCTTGCGTTACACCCTGGAACTTGCGAACTAAGCACTTATCTTCTAAATCCCATAAATGTACTCCTTGAGTAGCTACGTTGAGCAATGCTAAGCGATCTGTTTTATTGACAGTAAACGCCATTATAGGATGATCTTCCTGGAACCTGTTAGGCAAACTCACGTTAACTATTTTCTTAAAAATTATAAAATTCGATTAAATGAGTATTTCAAGAATTGTCATCCCCCCCCCCCAAAAAATATACGAAATAATTCTCGACAACTCATCAACGTACATATTTGTATCGGTAAGATCCTCAAAATTATAAGAACGGATACGATGATGCGTATCAGCAGCTAAAACTGTCTTTCCATCAGAACGGCACCATAACCCGTTAACACGGACACCTTCCCAAGAATCCAAAACTGTTCCTTCAAGATCCTACAACACGTAGTAGGTGTAAAGCATAATTTTACCGTGTTATTTTTGCATAAAATCACGAGATACATACACATTGATAAAATTGGCCACGAATACCAGCGGTAACGAATTTTTTACCGCTTCGATGCCACGAACACGACGTCAGCGAATCTTCTGGAGAGTGAGATACCTTGACGCGTGGCTCATCCGATTCGACATTCCATATGAACAATTCTGGACAATCTTCGGGACCACAGGCGAGCAAATGGGTTCCATCGGGCGACCATGCCAAATACGCTACGCCGTATGAATGACCCTCTAGCGATTTTCTAAATCGGCAGGTCAAAGTTTCCTGAGCAAAAACACGTTTATAATACAATAAACACTCGATGAGAAGAATAAACGAAATACTAACGGGGTCCACATCCCATATATAAATAGTTGTGTCTTTAGAGCCCGTTGCTAACTTTAGACCGTCGGGGGAAAATTTACAAAACCATACTTCGTCACAATGATCATTCAAAGTTTGAATAGTTTCGCAAGGGAACTGTTCTCTACAAAATGAACGAGAAAGAATGCTAATTTCGAAATACACGATATCACAGTAATGTAAGATCTTACTTAGTACAACAATGATCAACTAATAAATTGAAATTATCGATTCCTTCTTCGTAGGCTGTATTATGAAACGGACATTTATTTTTTTGTAATTCCACCGCTTGAGAAAGTAAAGTATACAATCTGTAATGAAGAAAACATCAGAGATAGTTTCGATATTTCGGTAAATGAAAAACTTACCTTCTTGGAGGTAACATAATAGATGGCGGAAGGAATTTTTGTAATTTTTCCATTAATTTCGATCTCGATGAGATTCCTTTGCCATGCCAACGAGCCCTATTCATGAGTTCTTCTCTACCACTAATCATTATATAACTGTAAAGAAAACGTAACTCAGTTTATTTTTCCCCTAAAACGATTAGATCGAAAAAGAGAATATGCGTGTATGAAATTGATACCTGCTTAAAACGTGCACTCTGTTAATATTATGTTTCAGTGGTGTTAGTTCATTACGAAGGACATGTAAAGCGTCTAAAGCTCGACCATCTTCCAAAAATTCGAGATATTTTTGTTCCAAAATTAGAAATTTCATTTCCTAAAAAATTCCCTCAGTTAAAAGGTGTCTATGTCGTGAAAATCATTTCATAACATGCTCAACTTACTGCTAATGATTGATTAGAATTTTCCAATAATGATTGCAATTCATTCAAGTCATTTTCAGCCTAAAATGATTACATAATAGAATACCTTTCATATACAAAGAAAACTTGAATTACGTTTATGGAAAAATATGAACAAACTTTATTCCACTCGCCGTCCATAACATGTTGACGAAATTTGGCTGCTGCTGGATGATCCAAACGACATCCTGATTCTTTCATAAGTAAATCAGCAGTGCGACTGTGAATAAAAAAACATTCTTATCAACGATACAATACTGACTTCAACTTTTGAGAAGCCTATAAACGCATGAAATACATCATCAGGCTAGAAAAACTGATAAAGTTAATGTAACTGAAATGGCTAATTTCTCTTAAATTTTGATTTTTCCTTACCGCGCTTTTTAAAATTGAAAAAATCTCAGACCAACCTCCAAGTACACTGTTATCAAATAAGTATTAGAAAAATGTTATCAGTGAACTTACTTAAGGCCAACAGTTTTTAAATGTTGGCCAATCAAACGAACAATGTCTTGATCTGTTTTCGACATGACAGGCACGGTGATGTTATTATATTCGTCAACGTTGCCGTTCTGTTGTGAAGATGATGGTGCTTCGTAATCATCTTTAGCAGCCCCGTTGTGCTGACAGCCGTTTGCTTGCTGGTGCATTGTATCTTCTACAGAAACTCTGGTCTTCTTACGAGGTGGCGGAACGAGTCCACCGTCGTCAGAATCACCACTCGAGGCCAGGCTTGCAATGACTTTTCTTTTTGAAATTCTGTTGTTAATTTAGACAAGAAAAAAAACATAAACAAAAAATAACAGTTAAAAATACTACGTAACATCTAAATTCGTCCGTGTCCGTGACACTGGAACTTTTCACAGCTGACAAAGAATGAAGACTTTAGACGGGGAATGTTGAAAGTTTGTACTACAATGCACACTCAGTGTTGCCTTTAAATCGGCTTGTAACTGATTAAAAATCGCTTTTTGGATTTATTTTGTATTTTTTCAAAACGAAAAGATTAGTTTTTTGGTTGAAGTTTAGTTGAAATTTTAAATTATTTGACATAAATAAGTTACGTATTGAGTTATGTAAGAAGAATTCTGATCAAAACGAACTCGAATTTAGCGATTTGAAAAATTTAATGTGATATTGGCTATATTACGGCTTATTTATGTGATATGTGGTTTCACTGAAAAATGTAAACAAGCAATTTATAACTTGTTTGTTTGATTTTCTTTGTTAAATGTCAGATGCTCAGTTCAAATTAATGTAAAATTCGCTTTATTAAATGTTTAGATCTTGCAATGTCAATTATCATTCAACACTCGACTTGTCCATGCATTCGTATTTATAGATGAATATGTATGTGCATTGTAGGTAAAGGTAGCAGGTAAACCAAGGTAAATAGTTGACTACGAACTACGGGTAGGTCTAGGTAGTAGATCTAGGTAGTAGGCAGCTAGGCACCAGGTAATAACTAATAAGTATTAAACATAATGTAAAAATTATCAATTCCAAATTTCAATTTTCTTACATTATGTATGCATTTATCCATTGTTTCCTCATCGTCTGAATTATATTCCCTGATAGGCTGATAACTTGAATAAAAATTGATGATTTTCAATGAGAAATCGCACATGGGTAGGGGTAGGGGTAGCCCGAGTACTTAAACGTACCGGGTGGCCGATTGATCGTGGGCTCCCTCGGGGGAATAAATACATTTTTTTTTTCGGTTTTATTGTAAAAATGGCAGCAATAGTCTGAACAATGTTAAATTGCACATGATTTTCTTCAATAAAAAAATCAAATATGCTTTTATCAATTCACTTTCAAGTTGAAAAATTGCAATGTATTCATTATTATTAGAATTGCTAAAAACTACATGATAGATTGCAATATTTCAACTTGAGAATAGATTGATAAGATGAAATTTGATTTTTTAATGAAGAAAATCATGTCCAATTTAACATTGTATAAACCGAAAAAAAATTCATTTTCACAAGAAGGCTCGGTATGCCTGCATGTGCCTGCACTGCCTACTAATACCTACATTATATTACTTCATAAAAAAATGTAAAATATATCACTCGAAATTTTTTTTTTTAGTCATTTTGCGAATAGAAAATACCAGGTGTGCATACTCGTAGATTGAATGCCTAATTAGGAAATACCAACGGTTGAAGTCCAAGTCATTAATAATCGCACAATTAATTAAAATCAACGTATATTTAATTTAGATTCCGGTTCTTTTAACATTTTTATTAATAATCCACGAATAATAATCACCAAAAGAGAATGCACCATTGAGCGAAGGTTGCAAACATCGTTATCGATAAAATAGTCAACTTGAAGAGTAAATGGGCATAAATCAGTACATCATCACGCGTAATGCACATTGCATTCCACGTATCATTCAGAATTCGTCAAGAAGAATGAATGCGAAACTGTTAATGTTATTGGTAAACATTTTATTAAATAATTACAATAAATATATAAAACAGGTTCGAACAACTTGATATTTTCATACATAAGGGGGGATGGGGGAGATAGGCCTATCTATTAAAAATAAAAACTAACTGGCACATGAGTACGTAAATTTTCCATCGAATATATATTATATATATTGGGAACCACATATTCGTCAGTAGAAAAAAATTCAAACGAAAATGTTAATTGAAATACTGTACATTGATATGGCACATCTCATTTCACAAATACAAAAAAATAACAAATAACAGTAATTCTATTACTATGGAAGACTGAATACTTGAACAATCGTGATCCTGACACTATTCGGGTTCTTCTTCTATAATTTGGTAATTAATTAAAAACGAACGCGGGGTAATCACGCGTTCTGGATACTTGAATCATGATGCCTTATCATCACCGGGACCATTTCTTTGAATATCGCTAGATTTAATTTTCAAAGATTTGAGCTTCGATTTAAGATTACTTTCGCTAATACTAGCACTTTTGATTTTTGTTTTATTAATTGGTTGCGTCACTGGATATTTTAATTTATTCGCCGATGTACTGGCTTTTGACAATTTCGTATTCATGAATTTCGACGAAGATTTCACTTTAACGCTAGATTGTACTGGTTCAGTAGCCAGTTGAGATTTAGATAGAACGGAATTCACTGATTCGGCATTTTTATCTGATTTTACCTGAGTATCACAGATCGAAAATTTCGATCTGTCGAATATTTTCGCGTCAACAAGACTCAGTCCCATTTTATGAACGATACTCGCTGAATCTGATTTCTTTGTTTCATTTCGAGTGGTCATTGTGGTGCTTTCTTTACTCATACTTAAACATGATTTATTTTTACTAGTTGTCGGTTTTATCGTAGTTTTATCATTTGATTGCGAAACATCTAACGAATACTGGGGTTTATTCGTCTTGGCTGCGATGGTCTTATCTTTAGGCTTAGTTTCGGTATTGCTGTACCAATTATTGCGTTGTTCGGCACCTACGTCTATCGTGTTGGTCTGTTTTAATAACGATTTATCGTTACATAATGCCGAAATTAAAGGTAAATCTAAATCTTTGCTTTTTTCTCGTAGCGAACAAATATCTAGCGAGATATTTTTCTCTTTCGATGCGGTATTGGCTTCCTTTGGATTATGATTGATAACGCTTGGTAAGGAAATTTCTGGTTTTATCGCGCGTTCAGAACATACATATTGTTTCTGTAAATAAAACGTACAATTAAAATTCACGAATTAACTAGCACGCAATGAGATGAATATTCGGAAACGAACCTGCGAACTATAAGGAGGCGGAGGCGGTGGCGGTGGTTTTCTAAATTTAACATCCAAATGATTATCCGCGTTAATTCGATCGCCGCAGTTCAAAATATTATCATCGGAACGAGTACGGGAGAAGCTACAATTCGAAGAAGGAGGTAGAATGCGACCGTAAATAGAAGAATCTAGTCGTAAACTTTGCATAGATGAGGAATAAGCCGAAGCAGCGGCGGAATATAAAGGTGAGGTGGACGAGGGATATTTGGACGAGAGATAGGCCAACGATGAATTCGAATATCCGGATAATTCAGCTGATAAATTTTGATTAGATGCGTATCTCGAGTTGACGTGTTGACAATACGACGGAATACATCCACCGGCTACGGCCACATTAGGAGTACTTCTATACATAGCTTGCGTTTTACGACCGTATAAGGAATAAGACGGAGGAGGTAAAATATTATACGACGGTCGGGAATATTTCGAACTAAGCGAACTCTGCGATAAGTACTGATTACAGTGGAAAGAGGCTTCTTTGGAATCTAAATATTCTTGTTTACTGATGGCCGGATCTTTCATCGGATAAATTACGTAATCCACGTCGGAATATAGTTGTTGTTTATACTGATCTAGCTGCTGCGAAGATAGATTATTACACATGGAATAATGATTTCTCGGAGGAGGCGGCGGTGGGGGCGGCTGTCTACTATAAAATAGCGGCGGAGGAGGTGGGAATTTTTCGTGAATTTGTTGGAAAAATGCGACTCCGCTTCTTCTAACATCTAGGTAATTATTACTACCAACAATTGGTACTTGGTTTGCGGTGTAATCTAGTCTTGTCGAGGCATCGGGGTATTTTTGATAACTTGGAATATGCTGCTGCGAACGGCACGTCTGCACGTTGTAATTTATGGCGGCCGGCGAAGCGTAACTAGGAATAAGCGAACCCGACGGTACGTAACTGCTTTGCGCTTTTAACACGTTGATTTGAGGCTTCGTCGAAACAATACGAGCGCTTGCTTCTTCCGAGCGTTGCGGTAACGACATACAAGATTTGTGATTTTGTTGCAATTTCGATTTAATCAAAGGAGGGTAACCAGCGGAAAAATTCGAATCGTGATTCGACGCGTTAATGCTAGAAATATCGTTAGTCGAACACATGTGCATTTTAGCAGACATCTGATTCGGTATCGTATCCATCAACAAATGCGAAGAAAATCCGCCGGCTAAGTGTTGAAATTGTATTTGCCTTTGGAGAATGGCTTCTTCGCTGAAATAATTTCTATTCGAATTTTGCGACGTGTTCGAAACAGAACCTTGTCTGGCGGCGTAACTCGAAGCATCCGAGCTTTTGGACGAAAATCCGCCCAACTGCCTATTCACCGATTCAGTTAAAGGAGTTCGACGCGGTGGAGGTATCGGAGGAGGTGGTAAAGTTACATAGTCTGCTATCGAGTCCAACGATTCGCTGACCGTCGCCACGGATGGGTATTTGCCACGGCACGGTTTCGGACTTCTGCCTACAATCAAGTCTGATAATTCTTCGGCGGTTAACGGCGTACCATGCCCTGTATCCGAGGGATCGCTACCATCACCGTGGAAACTACCCGAAGCACTAACTATCGAACCGCTTCTAGATCGTATACCTGCGTGAATCGATTCATTTACAATATGTTACAATAAAAACATACACAAATAAAAACTTTCTCATGCCGACCTTCTGAATCTTCTACAACAGAATGACCTAAACCGCTGGTTTCCGATGAAGCAGCGGCCGCCGTCGTAGCTACGGTATTCGTCTCACAACTACTCTGCAGTGTATAGATACCACTACTGGTGTGAGCTGACTGTACCGAGTAATCTAATTCCAAACAACAACTAGCAGAATCTGATAGAGCTGAATTTTGGGCAGTATGACTATAACCTAATTCTAAACTTGAGCTTGTACTATGTCTTCGGTTTGACGACAAACCGTTCGATTCTTGCGACTAAAAAATTTGTAAAATATTACAACCTTGGTTTTTTTTCATTGATGAACAAACATTACCTATATACCTGTGTCTTAGTTTTATCGTGTCCATATCCGGTGACTACTACGGTAGAACATGAACTTGAGCACTGACTATCATCGGTAGGGGCAGGTGTGGTAGGTAATGTTAACTTACTTAAACACGGTAAATCGGTTTCATCTGTAGAAATGAAAATATTTCACCATCGATTAATTTCGTTCTAGTCGAAATTTTTGCAAAATAAAAGAAATGTATTTAAAATAAAAACCAATCTAACTCACCATGAGCACCAACTGAACGATACGCGGGAGACGATCGAGCAACGATTTTATTAATTTTTCTACTCTCTTTATTAAAACTATCTCTTAAATGAGCTAAAGCTAAACTTTCGATAGACGCCGCTGGAGGCGAATTGATCATTATCTCCATATCCAGATCGTCTATAAAAAGAAAATATCGTTAATTACAGAGTCTTCTCTCATTGATTACAAAAACAAACCTACCTTCGCTTTCATCCAAACTATGAACTCGATCTGAGACAATACCAGAGGTGGTATTCGACGATGTCGTCGATATAACGGATATCCTTTGGTCGGCATTATGATTGTAGCACATTTCCGTCAATTTCACACTAAACTCCGAGCCCCAATCACGATATTGATTTTTTTCTGTACAAAAAAATCGCGTAAATGATATGCTTTTCTTAATTATATGTAAATGGTAAATGTATCAATGCTACAATGTTTAAACAGAGAAATTCCGAGTAAAATGAGTTCTATATGCTTAAGCATATTTTTACATATTTTACCCTAAAAAAAAAACAAATTGACATATTTTTGTCGTTTTTGACCATTTTTCGACATATTTTGACATTTTTTAACACGTTTATGTATCTTTTGCGACATACATATTTTGCAAAATCCTTCAAAATTCATTTTTTTCAATGGAAAAAATATAATACAAAACCACCTTTTTGTCAATAAAAATAAAAAATTCATTTGTCACGAAAAAAAAAGTAATTTAAAAAAAATCCGCTAGATGACGCCGTTTTATGATTTTTTGCTCACTTTTTTCTCTTATCAGTGCAAACTTTTTCCCAAGATATTCAGTGTTGCCAACACTCAAGATTTATCTTGGGATTGCAAGATTTTGAGACCACCTCAAGATCGTCTCAAGATAATAAGAGTTCTCAAGATTTATTCAAGTTTTGCTCAAAAATGAAAAAAAAATTGCAAAAAGTTGAAAAAAACGCAAAAAGTTTCTTAAATTTAAAAAATAAAAAGAAATAAAAAAAGAAGTGTTTTTTTAGAAAAAAAACGTGTTTTAAAAATTAAAAACAGTTCAAAACAATTTTTCGATGTTTTAAACCATTTCATATCAATTTTTTGGGTTCATTAATGTTCAAAAAATGAAATTAAATAAAAAAAGGTGTTTTTTCCATTTTTTTTATCACCGTAGTGTCACAGTACCATGATCTGCTTAAAATTTCCTTTAAAGTGATACCCATTTTGACACCTCAAGATTTCTCAAGATTTCAAATTATGGCGTCTTAAGATAAATCGCCGAGGTTGGTTGGCAACACTGAAGATATTTCCATGAATACTACACGGATTTTGATGAAATTTGTTTAATTAGATAACCTATGCGATTTTGAAATCCAAACCGTCAAGATATTATTTTAAATTAAGGAAATAAATTTTGCGTAAATTTGATTTGAACATTGAAACTTTGAACATGAATAAAACCGATTGAAAATAAAATTTTCAAAACGCCTCAACAGTGTGTACTAAATTGAAAAAAAAATTGAAAATTAACGAAGATATTTTGGGAAAACTTCACGACAGGAGCGGGTGGCAATACATAAGAACGTTCATTATCCTTCATCTGTTACACGTAAACAAAGGATGAATGGTCAATATTATTTTATGAACAGTCTGCCTCGTTTGAAATAATTAATAAGTTGGTGCAGAGCATACCCACATGTAAATATTAAATAATATAATAACAATGAAATAAATCCATAATTCATTAGTTACATTTCGTTTCTTGATGTGGATACACTGTCATTTTTGTAAACGACATTCATCACCCCTACACTATTTCAGTCATCCAGTTATTTCATGATCGAATTTCAAACTTAAGATTTCAGCTATATGAAGTGTTTTCAAATTTAAATTTTCAGTTAAATCATTATTTTAAACTTCCCCATAAACAACGAAGTAATTCCATGCATTTCAAACAACTATAGATACATTTATAATTTCTCAAGTTTTTTCTTTCTTCGTTTTGTTGTGAAAAATAACTCACTAGTAAAGTACCATTTTTCCCACTAGTGTGGTATTGATACATTTTACTTAATAAATAAAATAAATCGAACCTCACCGGTAAAGTATCACTTTACCCACTGAAAACAGTGTAGTTTTGATACAGTTTACATATCATAATTAAGTAAAATACTCGTACTAAGGTGCGGTGATGCTTCGTAATAAACGTAATTCATACCTTCTTCTTCTTTACGACTAATTTCGTTTAATCTTAATTGTATAGACATGCAAAATTGATGAGTTAATCTACACAGTGTTAACAAATGTTTGCTTTTTTCGTCCGAATTCGTATAATACACGAATCTTTCGCCGGCAGGATTTAACGATCTAATTTCAAATTTTTTTCTCTGCAAGAAAACAGCAACAAAAAAATAAGACATTAAAATTACACGGTATAAATGGTAATTAATAATACTCGTATATTTTACGAAATTCATAAAAAAAATGTCGTTTAACGAGGAGAAAAATCTCGCATGAAAGCAATCACGTTTAGCGAGTATTTATCGAATAAGTCGAACATAAAGTTGCATTATCGACTACCTAAATATCACGACCTCTGTGCGTTTTAATTAAAGCGCCAACGAAAAGAATGCAAGGTGGTAATTATTACGGGGAATATAATTAGCTCGCAAGAAGGTAACCGAAAGCAAATCCGCTAGTACGAAAACATGGCGGAAAAAACCACGTTATCAATAAGCTAGTATTTCTGTGCGAGAATCTAATTCCCATTGTTGAAACCGTTCAACGAGATTTGAATACGAGCTAGAGCTACACATAATACACGCGTATTCCATTTTACTTGCGGTAAAGGTGTGTTGAATCTTGAATCTCATTACAAATTCGAATACACAAGCATACACGCATATTTCAGCCTAATACGTGTGTGTCGTCGTGTATAGTACACACATGTACAATTGTACACGTATATGTAACTAGCTAACTACCAAGCGTAAGTACTATGTACATGTATTATACGAAAGTAAAATTATAAAATGGTTTATTTTGCATAACAATGCGCCGTTGAAATCTCAACCTCTACGGCGGCGACGTAAATTTGAACTTCATGTTATACATAATGCATGATTTAGGAATTTTCAAGGCAGCTGGTAATTAATTGTCTCTCGGGTAGATGAAATTTTCAATTCGCTTGGTTAAATTTCGTAATAACTAAATACGTTGAATATCGATGATGAACGAGCGCATTTGATATACGTCTCGTTATAACTCGAAGGCATCTCTTCTCCGCACTGTTTACTAGGTCACATTTATAGTTGTACAAGGCGTTAAATTACGACCGAAAAAACAACACTACAAACGTACACGAGACTCCAGATACTCACATCGAAACATAATTTTCCAATATTATTCCAGCAAAAAGTACCGCTAATGGGTTTATTTGACTTTTCCTGCAAAAATACAAAACGGGTTAGCGACGGCAGCGGAAAAAAATCACGTGGAATGCGTTCCTACGAACCTCGTACAATTCGATGCCTCTGGTGCAAATAGCCAACCATAAAGTACCAGGATTGGGATCGTGTTTTTTTTGTTTTAATCTATATAAATGCGAATTGTGAGCCAAAGGGAATGAATGCCTTGAACTAGCTTCGCGTATGAACTGAGTTTCGGCCTGCGCCTTCGATAGTGCGCGGTTTGCTTTATGTACAACCGCAGCGTTTTGGTATAATTCTGTTTTATCTCCATGTGCGACCATCTGCAAGAGATTTTTCAAATTACCAAACCCAGAACGCCGTTATACCACAGATTCCACACACTCGTGTACCGACCTGTTGTGGAAAATATTCTTGCAAAGCGAAATAATTTTCTGCGTGTTCGGATTCGATGTAATCGCCGAAATCCGCCTGCAACGCCAATCCGACCAACAAATAGACGATCTCTGCGGCCACATACGTGTGTACCAAGTTCCGATATACGATGTTATGGCGCAGCTGCAAGTAGTAATGGTGTCTTGACGTTTCATCGCTAAAAAATTCGTTTTCTCGATTAATTCGCGCCCCGAAAAATAACCTCATCCGAGGTGTCGCGTATTTACCGAAGCAGCAGTGGATTATCGACGTAGAATTGCACCCTGAAGTAGAACGCCAGCAAAGGTTTCCCCGAGTTATCCAATCCCTGCGAAAATTCGAAAAAATCGCCAATTAATAAAAAGTGGAAAAACTCTGCGCGCCTATTTAAACCTCAAGTTTAACAATTTTTTGGCATTTTGATAAAACCGGAGAAAAAAATCGACAACTTAAAAACTTGGTACTAACGTGAGATGACGACGATCGCCAACTTTTTGGAGCGTACTTGGAGAGTTTGTAGTCGGGGTCAACGAACAAATATTCGCCATCTGAAATCAAAAAATTACACTTTTTAATGACAATTTCTGATCTGAGATCAGTTTTCAAAATACATATTTATTTTCACTATGCAACCAAAAACAAGTAATTTATTTTCCTGAGGAGGGGGGGGGGGGCACGAACAATCGGTCATCCGGTAGGGAGCGGCGAATATTTGACAGCTTCAGAGCGAAAAATTCTTAAATCCGCCACTGCTCATACGAAGATAAAAATCGCGTGGGAAGAATTGGGTTTTTTTCAAAAAAGGGGAATAAGTGTACCCGAGAGGGTATTCGACCACTATTGAATAACCCGTTGCCTTCATGTTTACTAATACTAGACGGTGCTCCAAAGGTCAGTTCTGGTTCGGATGTCGCAGTGTGCACATTACCACTATAGAACCTGCAGGGCGAGGATGAGGGAGTAAGGGGTTGGTAGTCATGTCTTTTAGGATGAGCGGTGGAGATGTCAGTCCAGAACATGATTGAGATTTTGAGAACAATAATCTGTATATATATAAAATGATGGCCGTTTCCTTTGTGATCTCATCACGCCACAACGAGCGAACCGAGTTTCGTCAAATTTTGAACGTAGTAAATTACCGGTAATTATCGGAAATACGGGAAGTTAATGGTAAGTTACCAAAAAAACCGCAAATTTATGGTAAATCATCATTGGTTACTAACTGTAAGACAACAGTAAATTACCGTAAGTTGGCGGTAAAATACACAAAATGACGGTAAGTTACGGCAAGTTATGGTTTAATTATTGTAAATTACCGGTGAATTACATAAATTAAATTACTGGTAAATTATAAAAATTGAATTACCAGTAAATTACAAAAATTGACCGTAAATTATCACAAATTACCGTAAATTACCACAAATTACCAGTAAATTACCGTAATTTACCTGGTAAATTACCATAAATTACAGGTGAATTACAAAAATTAAATTACTGGTAAATTAAATAAATTGACGGTAAATTACCATAAATTACCACAAATTATCATAAATTACCGGTGAATTACAAAAATTGAATTTCCAGTAAATTACAAAAATTGACCGTAAATTATCACAAATTACCGTAAATTACCGTAAGTTACCTGGTAAATTACCATAAATTACAGGTGAATTACAAAAATTAAATAAATTGACGGTAAATTACCATAAATTACCACAAATTATCATAAATTACCGGTAAATTACCACAGATTACTGGTAAATTACCACAAACTACCAGTAAATTACTACAAATTACCAAAAAATTATCATAAATTACTGGTAAATTACCACAGACTAACGGTAAATTACCGTAAATTACCGCAAATTACCAAAAAATTATCATAAATTACCGGTAAATTACCACAGACCAACGGTAAATTACCACAAATTAACGGTAAATTACCATAAATTACCGGTAAATTATAATAAATTACCGCAAATACTGCGAACTTACGGTAATTATTATGACCTATCAAGATTGTATCATAAAACGACATTTGCAACAATTTTGCTTTTCCGTAATAACGGTAATTTACCCCAACTGCCATGAGCTTATGATTTAGATCCGAGCCAAAAGGCCGAGAAGATTTTTGTAACATCAATTACAATGGAGAGTTATAATGAAAGAATAGAGAAAAAAAGGAGTATGCGACGGCGAGCATTGCAAAGCAATGTGGGGACGGGTTTGAGGGCGAGGCCCCCCAATTAGCGAAGTTGGTATACAAACATACGCGTTCCCATTGGCGGGATTTTTCTTGCACTTGACACTCAACTTCGGTTCTGCGTCTCGATAATATCTAATTTCGTCGTATCCTTAAATACCACTCGGATATGCTGCCATTCCAAGTAGCCTATCATTCTCGCGTATCTTTCGGCGAAACTCCCCAAAGCGAAAAATTCCAAAATATCGATTATTCGCACCTCGACGTACTCGTTAAATTGATCGTTTTGCGAGATTCCGAAAGCGAACGCAACTATCCGCAATGTAGAATTGATTAGCAGCAACTCGATCAAGGATACTTTTTTCTTTGAGAAACGTTCTTCAAATAACATTCCGCGATTAATCTGCGCGCACGTAGCCGTTGAGCAATAACTCTTCCTAGTTATACCACATGGAAACGACGCAGGGCACCTTGCGCCATTAAAATTTTCGTATAACACTACCAGCATAATACGCGCAAACAATCGACATTCGGTTCGAACTTGGAATAATAAACCATAAATTAAACTCGACACACGTAATCCTTCATTCCGAAGCGAGCGATCGATTTAAAATATACCATAATTGAAACCTACGCTAAATCATATCGGAACACTCGAGCAGGCAGGGATGAGGGCTAATAATAAAAAGTAGTACTCGAACGTACTCGTAATTTCGATAAACATGTATTTAATTACCAACGAAATGCGTATTTATATTCCATCTTTAATAACACACCGCGACGGAGACGAGAGTTGAAAAAAAATATGAATCGAGTGAAAGTTTCCCCAACACTTTATATCATCGCGTATCAAACCAAAGCGGTGTATTTTTTTCGAAGATTAATAGCGCTTTATCGGCGACGGTGATTCGTCAATTTTATCAGTTCGGTGGTGAAACAACGCGATGTACTTTACGGAGTATTTACGTTGGGGCGTTTTTGTAACGATTGGGGCAACTTGGGAGATGAACTTTTCAAACAAAATATGTTGAGAATTGAATTAGGAACATTTTTTGTAATAATAATTTTTTCGTATGTCCTCAAATTCTTACTAAATTACGTCATGATGGGAGAAAATGACGAATAAAATTCTTCAGTCGGGGCGTTTTCGTGAGATATGGGGCAATTTGAAAGCAAAACGTTAGAAACGAAAGTTATTGCTAATCAATACACATTTTCATCTAAAATTTCGCCGCAATTTGACAAAAGAAAAAAAAATGCATACACGGACATCTCGATGGAAATGGCCCTCAGCCTGTTGGAAGATTTGCCTGCTTGAAGCGCGTCGTTTCGACGCGTCCATCGGGCATCGGTGGTCGAAGCATGCGAACAAGGGATAAATGGGTTATCACCAGATGGTAACTCTGAAACCGCGACGATGGTATGTAGCCGGCAATGAACTAATGGAATGCGACGCGCATTCTTCGCGTTACAATCGTTTACACACAAACTCGCCATAGCGGCGGCAGCGGCGCAAGCAGCGTACACCGTTTAACACAAAAAACACGCGGCGAAGCGGTAACGTCCGCAGCGGCCGCGCGTTCCTTTTTCATTCATCGAAGACTATAGAGTAAAAAATTCTCTATTTCCTTTATCTGATTATCATCTACCTCTGGATCTCTCGTCTTCGGATTTGTTTTATCCGTCTCTCCGTCCCCGTCGCCGGTCTTGACGAAGCGTAGCTTTGGATAGGGGAAAAACCTATATTTGAAATGGCGCGTGATCTCGGTTCTCCTTGGTTATGGCAGCTTGACAAAAGAGCGCTTTTTTTCTCGCTGTTTTTCCAACATACTCGTCGATTTTATCGCGTCGTTTGAATAATTAACATTACAAAGTCTTTGGTATTTTAACCAATACAACAGACTGTGGTACTCGATATAAACATAAGTCGCTGATTATTGAATTTATACGCAAGACTGGAGCGAGATATGCTAAAGCTGCACCTATGAGAGCAACCAGACTTGCTATTGAGACCATCATTTCGTGCGCGTGTGTATCGTTATTTGCGATGAGTTTACAATCTTCAACAGGTTGAGGTGCGACATGAATGAATAGTACATCAAGGTGTGTACTCTTGTTTGCATTTTTGCCGGGGAATTTTTATGGTTGAAGCGGCTACGAAGTACGAACGTACCAAGCAACTGGGCAGGATTATTCTTGAAATCGTTAGTGTTCTTTATTAAATAACGTCTTATAATGGTATCGAAGACACGAGCTGGAGAAAAATAGTGCATACATTACGTAACATCACCGCGAGGTATGCGATGAACGGGAGCGAAATTTGAGGAACCTCGAATCTCACGATATGGTCGCATTACTTTACTGTAATGGGAGGAAAATAAACGAAGGTGATAAATGATGGTTTTTTAAAAAGCGAGTCCTAGGGAATGCATTGAAGTGAAAATCAAAAAAATAAGAGCGGGTGACTTACAAAATGGCGGCTTTTTTGATTGACAAATGAGCGTTGCGACTTTTAAGGGGGGAAGAAGTGGGTGTACGAAAAAATTGATAATAATTGAAAATATTCCTCGTAAAATTTCCTACATATTGAGTTATTAGCATTATTCACGTAGAATGTAATTTTGGCGAAAAAAACGCGAGTCAATTTTACTATATTGTATATTTGCTCCATAATTGACAAAAATGAGTGATTTTTCACTTTTTTGCCCGTAACTCGAGATGTAATAGATTTACGAAAAAAATGCTAATAGCTAAAAATATTTCTCGTAAAATTTCTCGTAAATTATCATACGAGCGGTTTTTACATAACGCAACGCTGGCGAGAAAAACATGCTTAAAGTCGATTTGAACAGCTTTTACAGAAAATTGGCTAATTTGGCTAACTTCACGCGCGGTTTTTTCATCTACGCCTGCTCCGCAACTATTTCCTACCACATAACATTAAAAAATATTAAACGTCTCCAAAAAAATTTTTCAATGTAAACTTCTCATTTCCGGTGAATTTTGAAAAATTGAAAATACTCGAAAATTATCATCTTCGTTTATCTTGAAATTTGAAAATTAGGAAAAAAACTCGGATCAATGACACCCCACATCGATATCGCTATTCGGTACCGAACTACACATAACCTTGGTCGTACCATTTCCCCCAAGACCGGAAAATCGAATCACGAAGGTTGGAAACCTGTGCATAGTATTGCATATAACCCAGTGGCTCATTAAATGAGGCGCCACACGAAAAAGTCGGCGTCACTGAGACGGCCCGTCTACTATTCAAAAAATTATTCAGACCGAACGCATACTTTCGACAAGTAAATACGCCAAAAAATACATCGCGTCCGGAATCCATCATCTTGTACACGTTTTCGTAACATTATCTTCGTCTCATCCAGATCTATCTGGACAGGTTCGACGTGGCGTAGATAGATAGTAGATACACGATTTTACAACGTGCAGGTATTACACGTAGTTTTCATCCTAAAGGTGGTAACCGGGTAAGCAGGCCGATTCGGCCTTTTTGTTCAAAAATTTTGAAATTAATGTAGTAGTTAGATAACGTTGAGATACATTCATGAACAAAATTTTAAACCCCTACCCTCACTTCTTTTTTAAAAAAAATTCCCAATTGAAAAACAGATGGGAATCTTTTTCTCAAACTCGATTTCCTTAAAAAACAAAAGGCAAAAAATAACATACCCAAGTCGACTTTTTGGACACCAAAAAAATCGCAAAATAATCTTGAAATTATTTCAAACAAAAAATGTTATACGACCCATCATCCAAAAATCAGTATATTTTGAGAAAAAAATTATTTGAATGACGAGTTTTAGCGCGCGCGCGTAATCGGTACTTCCCACTGTGCTGTAGCGTCTCGTTCACAGTTACGCGCGTTGCTGCGTAGGCAATAGGCATGTTCCTACAGACCCAACGTGGGGTCGCGCGCAACGGTGACCAAGGCGCTACCGCGTAGTGGGAAGTTTCGGCCAAGGCGCGCGCGCTGTTTTTGCGATTTTTGACCACGGACCCAGGGAGGCAAAATTTTGAAAAAAATATATGACGTTTAGGGTTCAGAAACACATTGAAAAAATGAGGTTTGAAAATTTTGCCGAGTGATATAGACACTTAAAAAAAATAAATGAAGTCGAAAACGCCCGTTTGGAGAGGAAAAAATTGAAGTTAGGGGTTGTTGATTTTTTCATGAAATGCCTTTGTGAGGGTCTACCGTGTACTAAAATTTTCAATTAATTCCGTAAACTGTAATTTAATAAAAAAATTCCTATCTGATTTTCGAAAAAAAATTAATTTCTCGAAAACGGGGGGGGGGGGAAGCTGAAATTTTGGTCATGAACGTTTCTCGATGGTACCCACGTAATACCAAAATATCATCAAAATCTGGATCCTGAGGCATGATTAAAAAGTTTTTCTCTCTGAAATCATCTCAAGCTTCATAAAAAGGTACCAATGCCATATAAGGTTCGGTTTGTTCCACCAACAAATAAAAAAATTGATAAGTTCGCCGTCTTGAATAAAGCCCTCTCGGTTCGATTGGTTTAAAAGATTTGGTAATTATTTTTTTCCAATCAAAAATGCAAAACGTTGGTATTCGTTTGTATGTAACCTGCAGCAAGTGGAAATTTTCCACTCGAATGAATCCACAGGTCGACGCGGGTTTCACTTGTAACGCCAACTCCGTACAATTTACATTTCTCTTCAATCTAGATAACCGATTCTCGTATAGAAGACGCGGATCACCTGGTATTTATGTTTTATTGGCGAAAAATACATAGAAAATGTCGGATGCGTTTAACAAACCATCGAAAATATTCGATTAGCACGCGACCACAACGCTTTCGAATATCGAATAACGCGAACACCTCGCGCTATAGAAAATAACGATTTCGAGGATTGGGATTTTTTCTTTCTAATACGATGCGTCGAATACGGAGAAGAGGAGTGTAGGAAAAAAAAAAGGTTTTAGAAAAATGTATAATGATGATGACCACCTAGTCGAGCTGCGGGGCAACTAAAGCAATCAACGATACGATGCGACTTTACACACAAACGAATACGAGAGAAAACCAGTAGCAGCCATAAAGTCGGTTCGCTCATAGCCACCGAGATATATACTCCTTTTTTTTCTTTTCGTGCCTTCGAGCTGGATTCGCTGTCAAAATACCAACCCGCAATTATAATTTATATTAAAACGAAATACCGTCTATCTGTGTGCTTACAAATTACCTTCCTCTCTCTGATCTCCTGTAGCCTAGCTATACGCATCGTAATATATTTTTAGTTAACTTCCACGCGTAATGCCTGCAGCTTCGCCGCGCCAATCCTAATGATGAATTTATTACATAAAAATGGCCGAATTATATAGCCAAAATATGCCCGCTCTCTTACGTATATACTAAAGCTTTGGAAAAAATTCGCATTCGCGCCCTTACCCATTACTACCTTTAGGGCGATTTTTGTCAATTTCCTTATTTTTGCGGTGAAATAAACCAATCATAAAAAGGTATATTCAAATTGGCAGTAGGAGCGTTTCCTGAAGAGCTCGGGATAACTTAAGAGGAAATCTTTGGAAACTGCTAGTGGGTCATTCCATGTCAACTCAGACAAAATTCTAATGGGATGAAAAACGGCGCAAAGCGTAGGTCTCGTATGATTTTTCCATCCGGAATTATGGCGGTTTGAAATTTTCCAAGATAGCGGATATTTGAAAATGTGCGATGCGAGTAACTCCGATTATAATCTACCTAGCGATTTGAACTTTTTTTTCATTTGGTTCTGTTCTCGAAGAGTAATTCACCTATGGTGGCGGAATCAGTGTTGCCACTCCCATTAACGATAAAAAAGTCACTTGAAAGTTTCAAATTGCAAAAAAAACATGAAGTTTATGAGCTAAAATTTTGAAAAAATTCTCAGTTATACTTCTTTTCATACCAAACAACATATCAAAAAATTGTGATTTTGCTCGCTCTTGTTTTTGAGAAAAAAATTTCTAAAGATTGAAAGTTTTCCCAAATTTATCATCATAAAAATATAAAAATCATATAATTATAGATTTTCGAAATATCTTATATGGACCGCTCTACCATATTTAAAAGTAACAGAGCGAAGTGAAGCCAACATAATTCAGGGAGTCTAAGCACAGGAGCGACTCTGCGCAATGCGCGAGATTGATGATGTTGGTGTATTTGCGTTAACGTTCGGTAGTGTGTTTGTAATTATTCCCTTTCAACGCCTCTGCGTCCTGCGCGCGCATTACTTTTCCGCTTCTGTGCTAAGACCCCCAGAATTATGTGGGCTTCACTTCAGCTCTTATGCGGTAGAGCGGTCCTTATCATTGTATTATCTAAGGATTTGTTAGAATAAAAATCAACCATAAAATTGCTTTAGTTTCAACGGCCCAATCGAGCGGATATGCATTTGATACCCTACTAATAATTTTAATGATTCTCAAAAATCATCAAATTACAAAACGTAGGTATGGAAATATTGAAAAATTGTCAGTAGCTTTCATTTTAAAAACTTCATCCGCATAGAAACTCTACCGAAGGATTTTGCACGTGTTTTTTGATAAAAATTGAAAAAAAAATAATTTTTTGAATGACACGTAGCAATACTTTTGTGATAAATTACGAGTAAATTAACACAGCAATTTGCAAATTAACTGAAACTTGCATTCAAATCTAACCTGATATCACTGCCAAGCCAAACAGATCAGTATCGAGCATTCCCTGAGAAGCGAGATGAGCACATGCTTGATTATATAATTCCTTCGTTTTTGACTTCGGCTGAAACGAAAACAACAACGTCAATTCGTTTTATTCAAAAAAATCACCCGTAGAAATGCTGATAAAAGCAAAAGTAACGATCTTCATTTTTTTTGCCACTTCTTTCCACGTAGTCTCAAGAATTTACGAAATCATGTTTGAATCCCCTCAAAACGTTTCGAAAATTTGAACTCGAGTAATTCTCAGATACGAATATTACAAACGTATTTAAGATGAAATTCGAATGTACTTACCTCAACAACAAAATACAAAACTTCACCGTGCAAAAGATGCAAAGCACAAAAACGTAAAGTAGGGGTGCTTAAGCTAGACACATTGCAAGATTCGATGGGGGCACTAACAGTGCTATGTCGCATGCTGCATTGTCGCCTTGTTGTTCTTCCGACGTCGTATCATCTACATCGCGAAGCCGTATATTGATTCGTTGATGGCAAATTCTAAAAAAGAAAAACAATTAGCGATTACTAACCAGCTCGAGTATTATTTTCGACCATGGACGAACGCGTCAATGTATTATGCAAGGACTACGCGTAAAGTAGGTAGAGTTGGGATATAACAAAGATGCAGACGTGAGTGAAATCACTCTGTCATCATCAAGGTTCACGTTTGTCGTCAATTTTTCGGCTCGTTTCGTAATCGAAATTCGAGCTATTTTTCTCGTTGGGGTTATCGCATAGCCGGGTGTTTTTGGGACGCGAACACGACACAAACGATGACATATTTTGGACGCTGAGAAAAGTACAAAAATCTGGTTTGTTTGGTTCATTAACAAACTCTCTACTACTTCCTCCCGACATTCGAGTTCAAAAAACCCTGCTGAAGAGCTCGCTACAACAATGTTAATAATACGTAAAGTAATCATGTCTGCGAACGGAAGTACGCGTGCCATTGCATCACTGATTCACTACATATTCAAGACGTGGTGCGAACAACTAAAAGGAGTCTGCGTGAAAATAGCAGATAATATAAGAACTAACGAGCTCGAGAAGAGCGTACATACGTATATGACACAGGTGTTGAATCTATACATACAAAATGATAGCCGTTTCCTTTGTGACTTCATCACAACAGAAGAAGCGATCCGAATTTCGTCAAATTTTGAACATACCTTGCTATATGCCCGCACATGGTCATGAGATCCCAACATGGAGAGGAGGGGGCGCAAAAACGTATTTAAAGAGGTGTTTATTCGCAGGCGTTAAATTTTCTCAATACTAACGTGTTCTAAGGTCGAAAACGAGTTTTTTTCAAATAACTCATAATTAGTTTTGGCATTTTGAGGCTTCAATTTTCGAAAAAAATCAAAAATATCGAAAAAATCATTTTTGAGGAAATTTGACCCAATCACCTTTTGGGTATACCCTTCCTAACCACATATACCGAATTTCGTGCCATTCGACGAAAAACTCTGCGCGAGGTGAAATTAAAATTGAAAATCAGCTGATGCCCTAGGTGAAGTGATTCATTTGAGAAGACAGAGGGCATGTCAGGCATAGTGACGTCACAGAGTTGAAAAAGTTTTCCATTTAGTTGACATTCCTCTGTATGTGGGAGAAGGCAAGAAAAACAACTTCAATTTTTTTCTAATCGCCTAGCAAAACTGTCCTTTATACTTCCAACTAAATTCGACATGTCGCAAACATCGCCTTCATGAAAGGAATCGTTGCTGAAGTCATTATCCGAGTTATCAGCGGGATTGCGAATCCGTGTTCAAATTTGGCATCGTTTGTATCTGCTTAAGGTACATTGGCATAAGAAACTCGCAATACAACTTTCGTAAATGCGAATTGTGCGGTGGGCATTATATAGACACCATGGCAGTACTTTATATGCGAGTACGAAGTATACCATTCCGTATACTTCGCACCCGCAACTGAAGCATCGCTGTGAACCGCCTGCTACAAATTTATCACTTGTTTTACTATTACAGAGACGAGTAAATTTACCAAATGTTCAACAGGAAATAAAACCCGTACTTTGAACTCTTATCTCGGTATAAATATCAAACCACCGTCTACGTCAACATCCTCGTCCGACTATTTAATTTGTCAACATCTCCCGAATTTTTCGATCGAATAAAGCGTTTCTTTGTAATAAATCTATCGGAAACGCGACAAATTCCTCGTTTCCTCTCAACCATATCATATCACATCACATCAAGCATGTCGTACACGATGAGACGGCGAAATTACAAAAATTCCTCATAATTACAAATTACGCATTCCAGACACATTGTTTATCACTTTATCAGCTACTGTCTGAACTTTATCGTTTAATGGGTCAAACGTCTGGTCGCATTAAAAAGTAAACTCGTCCGATATGGAAACCTCCACAATCGTGCTTTATTATCCAATAAATAATTGATATTTAATTACTCGAACGAAAGTGAACTTACGACGCGATGAGTACGATTTACTGTTTCGCGTATGCTATTTCCTTCTTCATTCGGTCAATGCACCGCATTCTGCAGTACATCAAGGTGAAAAGTGACATTTTGATTTTTCGAACCGAACACGCGAACGAAGAAAAAAACCAACACGACGGCAATTCACAACGGAAACGTGTCTGCACGACTAGACAACAGAAGCTGTCCGAACCAGAGAAAAAACAAGGGTGAGTTATTTCGAAGAATGAAAGAAAACACGTCCTATTGAAAATTACAAACAAAGATTTCCAGGTTGATTTTAGCAAAAAAAACGAAGAAATCATTTCAATTATGATGCAAATTATACAGGTATCAACTGACGTGACGTATTTTCCTTCGAGAAAACATTTCTAGGAGTAAATCACTCGGTATTTTCTGCTGAAAACGCTTTTACAATCGAGAACATTATCCAAGATGGCGTTTCTCATTATGTTTATTGGGTTTTCGGTGATAAATTCATACTTCATTTTGCGATAGTTTTTTCGAATTTTCGTTGATATTTGGATAAAATATTTGGAAAATCTATGATTATATGATTACAAATTTGTCTGAGTTGACATGAAATGACTCAAAACATTTATTCTGTTTCCTCAAATTTTCCCATAATCACCCTTGTCAGTTTTTTTGGTGAAACGCGTTCGTTGGGGTGTTTTTGTATAAGACTTGGGGCGACTTGAGAAATAAATTTTTGAAATAGAAGTTTTAGGAAATCATACGAAGATTATTTTTTTGGTATCGATGATTTTTTCATATTCTCTCAAAATTTGCAATAATTCTGACAATATTTCGAAAAAAAATCAAATTACAATAAAATTCGAAGAGATACATAAAAATATCAATTTCCGAAAATATTCTTCGCTGAATTTCCCGCAACTTTCATGTCGAAAATTTTTCTCCCAACTCGCCCCGCATTTCACGAAAACTTCCCAGCTGAGGAATAGTCTGCGATAGCGAGAAAAAGGACAAAAAATCATCTATCCACTTTGTATCAAGCCGGTAAATAAATTCGTCAACTTTCAACAGGACGAATTTCACGTTTGATTAAAAATCACGAATAATGGAACGTCCGTCATTGATTCATTTTCCGCGAATTCGCATTCGCTCCAATTATTCGCCAGTTGTCGAATTCCGAAAAACGCTATTTCGCGCAGGTAAACCGAATTAAAACAATCGGTGTAGGTTTTTCTTGAAAATAAAAATAAAAAAAAAATCGCGTTAAAAAAGAATCATAAAATACTCGACGAGCGGCGATTAATTCACAAGGTAAGAACGTAAGATTCACATATCACACCCACCAGACACCATTACTGATAAGAATTCCATCGAATTTTAATACCCACTGTATAAAAAGAATGTTACCATTTCGATTTTGCTTGACTTTGTTAATAAACGTGACAATCGCTTCGAGCGATATCCTCAACCTTTCTAAGCGGTAAAACCTGTTGATTGATGAGGAAGGGCGAGATGGAAGGAAGGGCAGTGAGATGAAAGAAGGTCGACCGCATTCCACAAAGGTGGCGCGTCTATTTATACAGTGTTACCAATCGCGAATTTTTTTACGCTTTCATTAGCAAATACCAAATTATTTGTAGGCGAGTTAAGGAAATTCACGCGACGAATTTCGCGACCGATGAACTACGTAATAGGTATTTCTCGACTCGTACCCGACGGCGGGTATTTGCCAATTACTCGCCAGATCCGAGATGGTTTATGCATCTGCATAATGAACTCAAACGCGAATATTCGTCGTGTTTATTTAATTACAGAAAAAAAAAACTCGACCGTATACGATTTCCATGAAGTCGCGTAGTTTACACGCGAGACGACCAATGTGCCATGGCCATTGCCCATTGTCGGAGGAATTTCCTTCGTGGAAAGTGTAACGAAGCTCGTTGTTTCTCGGCATTTTCTCGCCATCTAAACCGTATTAATTTTTTCGATTAATCAACAAAACGGTGAAAGTGACACGATGACGTTTTACTTGGTAAATTCGTCGTAACGTGTCATCCGATGTTTTCGCTTTGGCGCTTCGTCCCATATAATCCCATATCCCATGACACGTGAACGGGGAAATTATTCTCCAAACGTATGATCGGCGAGCTGTCAAAATCGCAAGACCACTTGACCAGTCGACCACCGAATAAAATCCATATCGATACCATATGGCTACAATATTCCGAGGTTTTTCTTTTCCACGATCGACTATTTTCTTCAACGATGAAATAGCATATCTTCGATAGATGCCGGAAGAATATCTTCCTTTTCTGGGCAATAATACACGCGCATTTACATAGCCGAGATTATCATGTAGTACGATTTGTTACGACTTGAAAATATTCCAAGGTTATTGTCACTTGTATTCGAATTCATGTTGGAATGTGTTTTCGAAACGATTGTAAATTCTATAGAAGTAAATCGTGCCATCGATTCGTTGAATTTCACGATGATAAAAAAAAAAAAGAATAAGTACGTATCATTCCATCACCTATTTCTATAGAAAAGCGTCGTTTAATTGATACTTAAAACATGACTACTCATTGAGTAAACTATAACTACGATATGTTACGTTCACAATTGATAAATCTTACTGTGATTTCACGTATCAACGAGACCATCACCCATTTCACACCTGATCACGTTATCTCCGTTATAAACGGGTTTGCGTCCGACGGAAAAAACAAAACCGAAATTTCACAATTTCAATTAAAAACCGATCGTTGAATCAATCACCAGCCAATATTCTGACAAATGCCGCATTAACCAATAACCAACGTAGTAAAATTTTTTTCCTCCATCGTAAGAATCGCCTGTAAATAAATTTCTTATCGTCGATTCACTTCTTCGAGTACATTTACATTTTAATCGTCTAGTCGACTAGTAAAACTAGAATCCAGTTAAGCCACATGGTTAAAATCCAGAGCTACATAACGTGTAAGTTTTCATATTGCGGTTACAGCGATGCGTTCATTTCCCATATACATACACAATTACACAAACACACGCGAAATTCGTCTACACAGCGAATACATGTAAATAAGGAGCAAAGAGAAGAGTGACATCCTAAATAGAAATTTCAACGCAGATAAAACATCTCATCGGTATGGTCGAATAATTCGGCGAAACACGGAATGCGAAACGTCTGCGATGCAAATTTCTGCGTCGCTTGAAAAAAAACTGTTATTGATGATCGGTGGCGAGAATGCAGATGCGATGCAACAAGCCATCTGGTTAATGTCGCTTAACCTCATCTCGACAATCTGCCGAAATTTGTTTACCGAGATAATATCACAACATCGAAGCGTCCAGTTGGACTGCAGTAACGATACGAGAAATTTCCACCTTAAGGCGCGACCTTCTCGAAATCGTCGAAATTACAACACAAAATAGCTCCGCGCTTAATGACATTTTATTATTAATTCCGTCATTCATAAATATCGCTTAATTTTCGGCGTATCGTTTTACCTTTCGAGAATAAATTTACGAATAATTTAAAAGAAATAATTTAAATTGAAAAATTAAACTGTGTGAAAACCAATTGGACGAGTTCACGTCGGCATCGACCGCGCAGCCGAACCAGGTAGAAATACCATCGTCCATCGTCTTCATAACCGGTTACCTCTTCGTCTCGTGAAGATTTTTTTCATCCGACCAAAATACCAAATAACTCAATTTTCATTTCCGATTTACGACGCCGCGACATAGTATTGATAACTCGTAACGTTATCAGTTTCACGTACCTGGTGTTTATTTGAACTTCTGAGGATTTATTCGCCCCTCACTTCGATACTCATTCGCAAATGATTTGGCTTCAACGACTCTGTGAAAATTACCCAGTAAGTGAATCTCACGAGGAAAGAAGTTGGACTGGGATACGAAAATAACAAAGTAAAAAACTGTATTCGCATTTTGCAAACTGATTTTCACAGTAATCGAATATGAAAGAATAAAGCTAGAGGAATGAAGCTATCTGACACATGTATCGATCTATTAGTAATCAATGATTATCAATCTCTTGAAACTACACAAGCGGAAGAAACAGTGGAACAGAATAACAATTTGACCAATGCGATTTAATTATCCATAATCTCTCAAAACTAAACAAACACATCAATATTCTGTTTTTAAAACATGAAACAGAATAGGTATTAATCATCGCTCATCTTTGGAAACTTTTGAGTTTGGAAGATTTTCTCTTCCTTAGTAACTCAGATACACATACGTTTGGTTGATACTCCACGTTCCTTTAATAACGAATTTAATTTATTGAAATTATTTTTCAAGGTAATTTCTAACAAATGATCATTGTTAGGTTGAAATTTTGATTTTGTTGAAGTTTACTCTTTGATGGAAGGCACACGGATAGTCGGAGAGTAACAAAATAAAGAAAAATAAAATGAAACAACAATTCTATGAAGAATTTTGACATTTTCTTCAATTTAACTCTGAAAAATTGCATTATAATGTTATTTAATTCTAACTTCATCGCGGAATATTTATCAATTTGCCGGCTGCTGTTAATAATGATAAAAAAATAAAAATTGATATTTTTTAAAGTTTCTCGAATCATTTGTGAACGTCAGGGATGCAACATCGAAAAAAAAAAGTTACAATGGCACTCTACAAAATCATAAATTAGATTTTTCTGTTGAATAATAATGGTCTTGAACGCCACTTTTATACAATTGGTAAATTTTGATTAGAAAAATTTCATCCAAAAACTAATTATACGATTTTGTACTTTATCCTATTGTGACTTTTTTCCACGTTTATAAGATGTTGGTATCACTGGTGTGGCAGGGTTTCCAATGAACACTCGGTAGAGAGCTCAATCAACAATTAAATCGCTTGAAATCACGAGTAAACTTCGCGAGAAAAAGGAAAATCTTGAAAGCGTACGTGTTTGGTGTTATTATTTAGTTTCAAAAGTATTTCTCCGGTATCAACAATTTACCATATAATTTTTCAACTATTACGTCACTCGTTATACCGGCGAAAACACGCGGTGAAAAGTTTTACAAAATTGTTTATTATTCTTTCATTGACAATAGCTAATGGCGGCGAGAATTTATAATATCCGAGGGAAATTTCCAGATTAGGTAGATTATTTTTCAAATATCCAAGGATTACTCGAACATTCTCACGTCGCGAATCATCGATTAGAACAATGATGAACATAAACATAGCACCACACACGGGCGTCAACAAATACCAAAAAAATTCGCGAGTAGAATGAATCGAACGATAAATATAAAATTATGACATAATGCGTGTTTATTTTGTCATTTATTTCTTATTAAAATTGCATTTGCAAACTAGTACATAGGTTTGAACTAGGTCAAAACAAGAACATTAATGCCTTTGCGAGCACACATTCCTCATTTTATTATACGGAAATGAAATACGATTAACATAAATAGGTACATTTTCTCGCGTATTAATTATTCACCTAAATCGTCGTATTCGCGTATTTTCACGAAAATATCGCCAATTTAAGTCTCGCGTTTTTTCGATAAATTCCGCGACAACTTTGCGTTTTCGTTTAACCGTCGACTGATAATAACTCTCGAAATTTTTCCAACATATTTGTTCCATACTTCAAATATTTGCACGTTTAAAATAGGGAAATATTCGAGGATTATTCGATTAGCAAGTGATTAAGCATTCCTCGTATCGTACAAATCACTATTCAACGAGAACTTCCGTGAATGTGAAAATGCATTGAAAAAACTACGATAAAAAATTAAGGAAATACTTCACCCTAAAGTGCTTTCAGATTCGTTCGTGAAAACTTGAGAAGCAAATCGAATTTATTTCAACCAATCAGAAGAAAGCGTTTGAGTAACTTGATCTTCATCAGTTGATCGCCAGGTTCGCAAAAGCTCAAAATTATATACGCGCTTATTTCGAGTAACGAGTGAGTGCATTTTCGCATCATTTACAGTTCAAAACTAACACTTGTTTCCATGCAAATTTTCAATTTGCATGGAAATAAGTGATAATTAAGTTTAGAGAAAAGAAGTTTGCGGGGGTAAATTTCAAGATGGCAGTTGTACAATTTTAGTGCATTTGAAAAATTTTTAGTTATGCATTATTTCGTTACGTGCCAATTCGTTCTTTCATTTTCTTATGCGCAATGCTAATTATAGACTGGTTCGTTCTGATTTCAAACGAAATACGTTCAGAGAGTTACTCAGTTTCTAGAAATTCATTCCTATCTCAAATAGTAAAGAATAGACTTAATCTTGAAAAAATTGAACAATCAAGTAATCACCAACTCGAATATCGGATTTTTACATTTTTCATTGCTTTTATACAAAAATTATTAAAACGATCACTCGGCCATATTAATTCAGTAAATACACCTGATTTAGCATAAATCTACACAACTTCGGTTACTATGACGAGTAAAGGAACGCTGTGTCAGCAATACTGTATAAAAATGAACAACGCGCATTTTCATTTCCAAGTTTTCTATAAATGATTAATAAGAAAAAAGTAGCTGATTAGGATTATTCTTCAATGTAGTTACTCCTTATGACCATCGGCAAATTGAACGGATGCTTTCTCCGTTTACGTATGTAAAATGCACGTTTGACGTAAAACTAAGAATTATCTTGTGGTAGAATTGCTCGGCAAATACTCACTTATGAAGATGAACGATTCTCCGATTGATTAATCGCACTATTGATCGAAAACCACGCACATAAACCGATCATCAATAACTTAAATTCGAACACCGACACGTCAGGCACACCGCCACTGCGTTTTCAATAATAGAGAAAAAAATCACGCGATAATTAACACAATATAACGCCACGATTAAACACGATCACAACGGAAACAATTCTCAAAGGTAAACACGAGTAACAGAAATAAAACAATCTTCATCCAACAGGTTCAATACCGCATTTTAGCTACTGTGTTGCGCCTTGTGCGCGCACTTGGAGGCACAGCATAGCCCATTCTAAGCATTTCAAGTGGGGAGAACTGCATTCCTGTGCGCGCGGACCGTTTATATAAACAATGCTTCCCAAAATAAAATTAAGCATTACTACTTAACCAGGAAACAAAAATGTAATCAATTTTTTTAATTTCACATTACATCCGTTTCTTGTTTCTCGCATTGCCGCGTTTATTGTTCCAGCTTGAATTTCAACACTAGCTTGATCTTAATTTACCGAAGAACTAAAGCTATCGAACAGACTATGGTACCTAGGTAGTTAGTTGTTGAGGATTTTTCGCTGTTAGTGTTTTCTCGATTGAAAAAAAAATTGTTCTTATATTGCCAGAAGGAAAACGAGGAATAAATTTAATAGATATCAAATTTTTCAATCGAAATTTCCCCATGTTGCGTTTCAATTTTCAAAATATCGTACCATTATAATTCTGGACAAACGTAACAATGATGTTGAAGTTGTAACGCGAGCATATCGATCCAAAAATATTAATTTCCAATTTTAGTCAACGAAGAAAGTGACAATACCTGATCCTGACCCATATTTTATTTTCACAGTACCACCATCGAATTCGCCTCATTTTCATTTATTCATCAGCCGATAAACTTAGCTGCACTAACCATATTTATTTTATTTTTATCACTTCAGCAAGCAATCTATCTATTCATTACCCAAAATGCCAGAAAAAACGAATAAGTACATAAAACTTTCAATTGATCATGGAAGGGATTAAAATAAATACGTTCAAGGAACCGAAGCTACGTTCGTCACTAGTTCAGTATATAAAAACAAGGTGAATTCGGTTGAAGCATTGCGAAAATAAAATGTGGGTCAGGATCAAGTATAATACTACTGAAAAACAAAATACTACCTTCTTAACATATAAATTTTGCTAATTTAACTATCACACGTTCAAAGTTATTACGAGTAAAATAAACGAAACGTTACGCTATACTTGGAAAAGTTCAGCTATAAAAAACTTTTGTTTAAAAGCTTTATTGGGATTTTAAACATCCGAGTAATTACGACAGGATGTGGTAATTGAGCTTGATAGATTTTTAAAGTTACTTTGAGTTATTTTGATTAAAGTACTAATAATTCGTAATAAAGATTAATTCGCCGTAGTCATTGTATCAAGTATAATTACCTACTCGTGATAATGACACGAACACAAAGTACATATTTGGCAAAGAGTACTAAACGCGTTAATACGATGAATTCGTATCGCTGAAAATTGAAGATAACGACGTAATAAAAATATGCAAAAAAAATCTACGACGGACATCCCATCACCGGAGACATTTCCGGAACCGAAAAAAAGTATATGCAAATTAACACGCTGAAAAGTTGTATATTATTCATAGATAAATATTCAACAATCAATAATTTAACCATAAAACTAACGTTAAAATTGAATACTTCGTTATTGTCTATGATATGTATAAATTGATCGCTCACTCATTCAATTAAAAAATCCTAACTTATTACATATATAACAAGATGCATAAAAAAATTAACAAAGAAAAAACAATTTCATTACACGAAACACAAAACGGGGCTTTCTCATTGCGCTTAAATTATGCTGGAATGAGTATTTGAAAAAAATCTGCCATTCAGACTTGCTAGTTACTTAGATGCGTATTTGCCTGTAAATAATGATAACGGGATCTAAAATGAATGAAAGTTCTAAAACTTTTTGTCAAACGGTGACCGTCATGTAGCTTGACTAGCTAACTGTCGTCTTAAATCCGAAGGAATAAAGGCTGTGAGGGTGGTACCGCATAAAAGCATCAAAATTAAACATATATTCGCCCAGAAATCATTAATCAACGAAATCAACCAGCCGTACATCATGGTAAACCAAATACCGAAAATTTGCGCTCCTGCGTTAATTAACCCGGCCGATGTACCTTCTGGTTCGGGGTATGTAAGTTCAGCTGCCAATTCAAAACCAACCGGTAGATATCCAGTCATGAAAAAGCTGAGGAAAAAAATTAAATAATCGAATTATAATCGCGCTCTATAAAATATTGTCGCCTCAATCGTATACGAATAGGCCATAAGTACTACATAAATGTTACATGAATAGTATGTAATTTTTACTTCAACAAAATACAAAATTTCCTACCTACATACTTTTATTTTACAGCTTACTAAATAGTTAATTAAAAATACGCGATAATTACCCCAACAAAGCAGCCATTATATAAACAGTGAGTATGCTTCCTTTACTTAACGCGTAAGTATAACCCAACATTCCAAGTAGAGAAAATGCGTACACCGTCAATGTTGTTTCCCTGTGCAAATAAAATGCTATTATAAAACATTCGCGATGGAAAATAAGTCAAAAAAAAATCATCAAGAATAGTAGTACAAATAGCAACACATCAAAATCATTATCAGTGAAACATTGAAAACTCATTGATACATTTATTAGATTCAAATTCAAAATAAGTAATCAACTTACTTGAATAATCTAGTTTTGTCCAGAATATACCCACAAAAAACAGAACCCAGCATGCCGACTAAAACTATGACTAGACCGATGCGCCCGGCATCTTCTTCCTTACCCTGCGCAATAATAATTTGGCCATATAAAAGATAATTTTAAAATAAGTACATATAATTTTTTCCATATTTGTCAAACTTCGAACAAGTCTTTTGAACTCTTCTAAAGAAAACGGTCAACGTACCTGCAACCTCTTCTAAATACGTAATTAAAAGAAAATTACGGTTCGTATGTTTTCAGACATTTACAGAGAAAACTTTGGTATCAGTAGTTCCTATTAAAAAATGAAATAGGCAACATATGACCCTTTCGGGATTGCATGCGAAGCTCGACCGTAATTTAATACTGGCAACGTTGTATGATGTAGTCCCTTCTGTGATAAGAGCAGACTTTTGGAGTTCTAATCCCAGGAGAAAACAAAGTGTACCAGCATGATCATTTTCAATTTATTTGATGTTGGAACTGTTGGTTGGTTCCTTTCAAAGAGAAATCAGAAATCACTCAGGCCTTGGTACCTCCTCAAAGAGAGGTAAGGTTAGGTTTGATTTAGCTATAAAAAAATCATTCAAACCTAAAATCGTACTGACCTTGGCGCCTCCTTAAAAAGAGGTCAGATTAGATTTGATTTTGATGTAAAAAAATCACTCAGACCTTAACGCCTCCTCAAAGACAGGTTAGGTTAGATTAGATTAGATTTTGCCATAAAAAATCACTCAGATGTTAAAGCTTTGGGAAAAGTTGTTGAAAATTAAGGTACACGTTATTCCATACTTTAATCAAAACATCTTAGTTGTCGTTCTTCTTTTTACAACGTTCATCAGAGTGTTGCTATTCTCACAACAATGCTACATTATTAGTTTAGCTTTACAAGTAGAGCCCTAACCTGACCTCTCTTTAAAGAGGCTTCAAGGTGTGAGTGATTTTTTTATAGCTAAACCAAACCTAACCTAACCTCCCTTCGAGGAAGCACTAATGCTTGAGTGGATTTGTTATAGCAAAATCAAACCTCACCTATCCTAACCTCTCCTTGATGAGGTACCAAGGTCTGAGCAGGGACGAACCAAAGGCATTTTCCAGGGGGGGGGGGTAAAATACCCAAAAATGCCAAAATGAAAAATGTCCAACCAAAAAAAAAATAAAAAGTCATTACAATACCCACGAGTCACGTTGGCAATTTGGCAAAAAATTGTGAACCCTATTTTTAGTTCATTTTAGTTGTAAATTCAGTTTTTAGGTTCAAAGCATTTGTATTATTTCATTTCACAGTTCGCTGTTTTACCAACTAATAGGTAAAAATACCCCAACTGCCAACTTTCCAGACAGCAGGGGGAAGCTGCCCCCTGCCCCCTATAGGATCGTCCCTGCGGTCTGAGTGATTTCTCTTTGGAAGGAACCAACCAACAGTACCAACACCAAATAAATTGAAAATGATCATACAGGTACACTTTGTTCTCTCCTGGAATTAGAGAGCATTCTGCTCTTACCACAAAAGAGACTACATCACACAATGTTGCCAATATTAAATTACGGTTGAGCTTCGCATGCGATCCCTAGGTGTGGTTGAAAATTAAGGTACACGTTATTCTCTTCTTAGATCAAAACGTCTTAGTTGTCCTTCTTTTCATTACAACATTCGTTTGAGTATTGCTATATTCGCAACAATGCTACATTATTAGTTGAGCTTCGCAGGTAGGACCCCATCTTCGGAGTTCAATTCACCAGACCAGTTTGACAAATACTCATCAATCTCTGTCAGGATATACTTACGGGAAAATAAATAAGAAAGACTTGATTCAATAAGGTAGAAATGGCGTAAAACACACCCACATTAATTCCATATGACACTAATAACAGAATATATCCTTTATTCGTTAACAAGCGAACGACCGAGGTAACAAAGGTACCAGAATCGCTACCACTTTTTTGAGCAGCTTGAGCAGGACTAGGAGGTAAATCTGGTTCATCTTCGAAAACTAAAAACAAAAATTAAACGTTTTTTGCTTAATTAGCAACAAGAATATCTTAACGAACCGACACTTACATAAAATAACTAAAAATAAAATAACTGTAGTTATGACAGCTACGGAATAATACATGAGTTTAAGACCATCTTCGACGACATTAATATCTTCGCTATTTTTCACCAACATCGGTGGAACAACGAAACCAACGGCTACTCCGAGCTAGAACATTAAATCACGTTGAATTAATTTCGCGCAAAAGCTTTCGCCGTTTTCTTGATTGTTGACGATTAATATACGCGATTTTCGCCGTCCTTGTCACGGTGTCCCCTTTTTTAAAAATTCAATTACCAAAAGCACAGGAAGTTTTCGTTACAGTCCCACGTGTAATTTCTAATGTTTGTTTTGTTTTAAAAGCATATCCTGCTTAAATGAAATCGTCCTTTTGGTGTTTAGTTTCGTGATTCGCATGGCGAATGCGAATGGCGTAAACGTGGATCGCATCGGTAATTGGTATTCAGTCATTTAGGATTGAAACACAGGAAAACTAATTTAGATAAAGAATTGTAACGCGCTGTAGAAAATTTACTAAACGCGGAAGTTTTATATAAAAATTCATCAAAAATAGTTACCGTACCTGATTACCAAATACACCGACTGAGCATGCGGACGAGACTTCGTTCTGGCCGAACCACACAGCTGCCACTCTGGCTGGTAAGCTCAATACGAAAGTTTGCGACACCGCGACCACAGTTTGCCCGATAAACGTCACCGCGAATCTGTCCGGCGCTATTGAAAACACTTTTATCCAAGCACCAGCGCATGTTCCAATAGCCCCGAGTAGTACAGCTATTCTAATACCCTGTAATTAATTAATTCGCCATTATTTGGTGAACGAAAACGAACTTGCGACGTTCCATCGACAATCATTATTACATTGACCTTCTTCTTATCATTTACATGGTTGCAATTAATCTGAAGGTCTTCTAGGCCAACTCATCCGACTAGTACGATCGATTTTGATTTGTTAATCGGTTATATGGCCAGTTTTAACATTCAAAGCGCGCATTTTTTCGGCTCCGAACGTATCTTCCAGATACGAAAAATCTAGCAATTAAAAACATCTCGGTCGAAAACTCGACAGTCGACCAGAAATCCCAAAAGACGGCGATCTTTCCTCGCGAAACGTTAACAAATACAAGAACAAACGTTAATTAAGAGAAATTTTCGCAACGACGAGTTCCCTTAATGAAGAATTTCAATTTCTTTTCTTAAACGTCAAACACCAAGTGCAGCTGAGATATAAAGCGTTGCCAGCATAAGTATCAAGTACGAGTATTTCTACGCGAGAAAAGAGTCCTCTGTTAATTTTATCGTAATATCGCGTATCTCTGTTTTTAAATAAAATTCTCGGTTCTTCGCGTAATTAAAAACATTACTGTGGGTTATTCCTTTTTAAAACACTTTCAACTTGAATACGACATTTTTAATTATCCTTCGGGCTGAAAAGTTGCAAAAATTTGGAGCCTATTTGTTTAAAAGTAATTTTCGGATATTCCCGTTTTGGCGTTACGCGGAAAAATTTTGTCTATAATTGGCGGAATTGACGAAATAAAAATTTCGTTTAGCGTTACAAGACGTCGTTGCTTGTTCACATTTAACAACGACAACGAATTCCAATAGAAATTGAGACGTTTCAAATGATACTTATTTTCGAGTGCTTTAACATCGCAGAAGAAACACTTCGGTTAAATCTACGTTTTACAATCTTATCATTCGGTACTCAATTCTCGTATCGATATAATTTAATAATCAATCTAATAAAGGTATAAGGATTATATCCTATCTACATAATTATATCGAATTTGTAGGAATCAATTTCCATTTCACGTCTTCTGGTTCATGCTATTGGAAACAGAATTCAAGGAATTTAAGGAATATTTTTCTCATTTCCTAAAGTACACTCAGCAAGTTAACGGATAATTGAGAATTTTAAGATGCGTTTTGCTTTAGGACAATGCAACGCGAAATAATTGTTTCATTGGTTGCGAGATATGTGGATCCCACTGGTGTGAAGAGGAAAGTAATGTAGATTTAGGAGAACGAGTGTTGCCACGTATTTAGATTTTCGTAAACACGCGTGAAAAAGCGATTTCTCGCAGTTTCGCGTTTAAGGGAAAAAAAATGTGAAATAGCGAATGTTTAAAATTAACAAAACGACGGTAAGCCGCAAGTTCGCTTTGAAAAAGTATACAAACAACAAAATAGCGACAAGTCGCAATTCCCATAATCAGAATCAGAATAATTAAAAGACTAAAAAGCACGAAGATTACTATCGCTGGATCGATCGATCATAAATACCATTGCGCGACACACTTTCCAAGCGAGTAGGAGAAACGGTACAGTCTCATTCGTGTCGCGCAATGGTTGACCGATCGAACCCCGCCAATGACGAAAATGTTTTTTTCTCCTTTTTTTCAATATGACTCGTTACAGATACATAAAAAAAGCGAAATTATGTACTTAGAAAAAAAGGTGGAAGATTAATTTCAAAAATTATTTGAATAGATTCTTCAAAATTTTACTTTTCAATTTTTTTCGCACTATTTTAGAGCGGATTCAAGGAAGGGGAAAAAAAGAAATTCGCAATTGCGGATACAGACGAACAGGTTTCATTTCCATAAAAAAGCTCAGATTGAAGAGAATTTCATGTATTTACATTTTTTTTTGTGGATTTCCTCAGGAATATTAATAATATCTTCGCGAATCGTAAAATTTCGAGTAAAATGAGCCCTATACGTTTAAACATATTTTCACACATTTCACTCCAAAACGCATAAAATGCATATTTTCGTTGCTTTTGCCCATTTTTCGGCTTATTTTGACATATTTTACACGTTTTTGCATTTTAACGACATATTTTGCAAAATCTTTCAGAATTCGTTTTTTCTCAATGAAAAAAAAAATAATAAACCACTTTTTTGTCGATAAAAATTAAAAATTCATTTGTCACGAAAAAAAAATGTACTTTGAAAAAAAAATTTCCGTTCGATGACATTTTAAGATTTTTTTACATTTTTATTAAATAAAAATACAGTTACGTTTGCAAATTTGTCATTTTTTAATTCTTCTTTAAAAATCTTGCATGAAATTACTGTTATCACGGAAAGGCGAATAACAGCAACATTGATGCAAATGACATTTTATGATGCAATCCTGATAAGTGGCAAAAATTACCGTAAGTTCGGAGTATTTGAGGTAATTTGTGACAACTCAACGGTAATTTATGGTAATTTACGGCAATTTAATGGTAATTTATGATAATTTAACGGTAATTTGTGGCAATTTATGGTAATTTAACGGTAATTTGTGGCAATTTAACGGTAGTTTATGGTAATTTACTGGTAATTTGTGACAATTCAACGGTAGTTTATTGTAATTTACCTTCATTTTTTGTAATTTACCGGTAAGTTACAATGATTTGACCAAAATTTACCGTAATTTACCATCATTTTGTGTATTTTATCACCAATTTACGGTAATTTACAGTTGGTAACCAATGATAATTTACCATAAATTTGCGCCTTTTCGGTAACTTACCATCAACTTTCCGTATTTACGGTAATTACCGGTAATTTACTATGTTCAAAATTTGACGAAATTCAGTGTGCTCATTCCGGCGTGATGAGGTCACAAAGAAAACCGCTGTCATTTTGTAATATAGATATATTATGACAAATTTGAAAACATACAAAAAAATTGTCAAAACAAAAAATGTTCCTTTTCAAATTTTTGACAACTTTTATTCCAAACGTTTTTTTCTCAAGTCGTCCGAAGCCTCACGAAAACGCCCCAATATGAGTATTCCACATAAATTGTGGTTTTCTATTTTAAACACAATAAGATGTAATTTTATATTCGAAATAGTTTTTTCCGAAAAAGAAAGAGGGGGAATCAAGGATTACGTCAAGTACTGGGTTTTTGCAGATACTTTTGGTAGTTGTGAAAATTCTTGAAATAGGTTCCGTAATCAAACTCCTCCTATAACTATCCCCTCTCCCCAGCAACCAAAAACCTCAGTTGCTGTACATATAAGGCAAAAATTGAAAAAAAAAATTTGTTTTTTCAAATCGACAGAAATAAGCTGCCCTCCGAAAATTCAAGTTTAAATTCGCCCCTTATTACATACCATAGACTTATTTAAAATGAAACCTTTAAAAATCTCGAAACTTCGTTCATAGGTTTAGGTATCAGGTATACACGTTTTGGTAACTTTTCATGAACGACTTAGGGGATTTCTTCATAACATTATCAAAGTCTGTCAAGATGGTATACCAACGTACGTATTATATACGAACCAGGTGCTTTTGATTTATGACTCGTGGGTATTATAGACAATTTCTTTGAAACGATAACGAAATCATAAAATGGAATCTTTATGACGCACAAAATTCGTGTCGAAATTCCTAAACGACTGAATTGGAAAAAAATCAGCTATGGTTTTTGATTATTCATCAAATTAAAGTCGCTCTGTAATTAAGACGCTTCTTCTAAGAATAGGTACTCGAACGTCATCATAGGCTACTTGAGCAGTTAGAATCACACCGAATAAGAAATAATTCCTCTATCGTCGGGTATTTCTCAAAAATTGCTCTATAATCATACACAAACGTATATAAACCGGTTTGAAATCTTGAATTGTCTGATAGAGACTTAAAGACTAGAGTATATGTAATGTAACGATAACAAAAAATCTTGCGAACGCAATACATGTAATCGGTATTGCATATTGAAATTTTAAGCGAAGTGAACATGACAATAGTCCAATTATTGTTTACCATATTAATTGGTACAATTGGTGATAAATCATGGTACTATGTTTTTAAACAAGCAACCGTATTCGCCAGTATTCGCGAATATATTTTATAGAAACGAATTTTTATTTATCGCAATTTTTCATTTCGTTATGGAGTAATTAGCGTTCATTTTCTAGGTACTTTTTCCCACATACTGAACGCAGACGGTAATATTCTCGGAATGTACGATAAATGAAGTCGTTGACTTTAAATATAGTTAAAAATTTAAGAAATTTCGTTTGCAAAAATTTATTCAATTTTTTGGTTAATTCAATACGTTAATGTACACGTATTACGTCATATGTAGCGTGCCAGGTGTTAAGCTTCGCCTCGTATGACTATGTGGAGGTTTGCATTTTCATAATAGCGTGAATTAGTAAATGTCACGTATCATATTCGATATAATAATAATTACTTCATGTACAGACTACGGAAAAGTTCAGCGGTAGTTATCGAGCGAAGGTAAAACATTTTCCTGCCGATGTGGTTTTAATTTGAAAAAAAAAATGTAAAATTCAACTAATCACATTTTGACTAGTGAGAATGCTCAGGCACTATTTAACAATTAAAAAAAAATTTTAAATAATCGGATACGATGTATAAGTTAAAAAAAAATCTAAACATTCTAAAGGCCTGCGAGAAAACTAGCATAAAGGTGTTTTTTTACGAAAGTGAATACAGCGAGAATTACCGGTATTACCGAACACCGATTCAATTTCAATTTCGTAATGGTGAGAAAAATCTCTCGAAATCTGATGACCGATGAGATAGCAACGCTGTACTGAAGCCGAGCTTAATGTAAACTTTCAAGCGATAAATAAGCGATGCTTTAATAATTAATTAAAATCCGAACATTTACCAGTTTATCAAGCAACCAGGAAGCTGGAAATATGAGCGGAATGTACGTAACCATATAAATCATAGATGTCCAGTCAACTGCGAAATTGGAAACTTGGTAATATTTTGTGACAATATTGGCGATGATGGAGTATTGAATCCATTGCATAGCATTTGACATGGAATATACGACGAATAGAATTAAAATGAACCATCTTCTTCGGTAAAGTTTGCATTCTGATTTTTGATTTTCGATTACTTCGGCCGGTGTGATTTCTTCGGATTTTTCCAAGTCAGCGTAATTCCCAGGAAGGGACATTACAACAGAATGAAATTCTCTTCGGTAGAAACTTTCAAGAAACTATGCCCTGTTTGATTTTTACATCGCGATTAAAATTATCGAACAATTTGCCACGGTAATTTTTTTTTTATTGCGGAGTGAGTTACGAAAATGAAAAAATGCAACGCACAGTCAGCAAAAATTTCCCCACAAAATGCAACGAATGTAACGTTATTTACGTGATTAACCGTTTAACTACGAATCATAGACATATTCAGCTCCGAGCTCAACATCGACTACATCACATGTACGACCTATCTCCTTTCAAGATTTGTTAACTGATGTAAGACTGAAATACTCGCACATGCGCAAATCACCATTAACGATCACACGACAAAAATGACGTGTCAACCTGTTACCCCGCGTTTCTGGTCGCATAATTGTACTGACTTATCGTCATTGCATAATTCAACTTCTAAATAATAACTATCGAAATGCAATTAAGTACATTCGAAATAAGAAGCTTAATCAAATTCCATAACATTTAATAATCAAATACTCGAGTAGCGAGTACCTAACTAATACCTAATTATACCTACACCTACGTAATTATTCATCTTTCATACGTTGCAAAAATTCAAAAAACTAATTAAAACTTTTCGCAAAAGCTACGATATCTACTCACCTATATTTCGCACGCGTCTGACTCATCCTGCCTTTCGTTCACTTTCACTTTTCACAATTTCAGACGCGAAAAGAAAAACATTTTATATTCAAGTTAAAATTATTTTCCACTTTGAAGAGGTAATTTTCAAATATTCGCTTATTACTTTACAAAATATTCGTACCTTGTCGCGAAAATATTTTGGAGGTGTGTGGGTGTTGCAAAGGAAACAGTTTTATTTTGGGGATGCTCGCGATAATACTTCGCCTGCGTATTGTACACGCAGAATCACACGAAATTTAGTATTGATCAGCTTTTCGTATTTATTGTAGCGAACACACCAAAAGAGCACCGTCCAAATATTTCGTTAGCTATATTTTCACGAAAAAAGTGACTACACGAATGATTATACAGATCGATAATTTGACCTCGTTTGTTTTTCCGCCCTTCGAAATACTGAATTGGATTCTTTCGATGTTCGGTAGGTATAATACGACAAACGATGATTGTTTCAACTTTAAAATCGACGAGCTTTTATTATATAATCTGAATAAACCTATTTTTTATCATATTTAGCTGATAGCACTTGTGCGATGAGTAATTAATTTATAATCAAATAAACACAAAATATAAATGTTAACAACCGCAATAGTAATAGCTGATAATAATTGCATTTCTTAAGATGATTAAAATATACATGTAGTACGGCCGGTTGATGTTGGTGCCCCTCAGCGCAAAAATCCCATCACCATAGATAAACAATACAAATAAATTATTTTGAACACCAATCGATGTTTATAAATCGTTATTTCGATTAAAATGAAGAATTTATGTTGATAATAATAATTTAAAAACGAAAAGTGCTCGTTAATAATAGATGATTTAATTTTTTCGTAAGTTTTTTTTTGTACTTTAATTTACACGCACTGATGTTTCTGCGTTGTTCGTAATTGGTTCAAGTGTCGCTACTTTTTACGCGTCAGGTACATTGATGGAATTTTTGCGCTGAGAGAAACTCTAATATCAAT
Organism: Maconellicoccus hirsutus; assembly: GCA_003261595.1. Taxonomy (NCBI): domain Eukaryota; kingdom Metazoa; phylum Arthropoda; class Insecta; order Hemiptera; family Pseudococcidae; genus Maconellicoccus; species Maconellicoccus hirsutus. Next base: position 32,010 of record QBDW01000452.1, on the reverse strand, counting down.
CAAGGGAGCTTTCAGGCCTTTGATTATATAATAATACAGACCGCTCTACATATTTAAAAGTAACAAAACAAAGTGAAGCCAACATATTTCTAGAAGCTCAAGTACAGGAGTGGCTCTGCGCAATGCGCGAGGTTGACTGTGTGGGGGTGTACTTGGGTTGACATTTGGTAGTGTGTTTGTAATTTTTCCCTTTCAACACCGCTGTTTCCTGCGCGCGCATTACTTTTTTCCTTCTGTGTTCAGGTCTCTAGAACTATGTTGGCTTCACTTTAGCTCTTGTGCGATAGAGCAGTCCATTATTATTATACTGTCTAAGTTTCAGGCTGTTTTTTGTATACTTTTACCTACACTTACCTATCTAAAAAGATTTTCGAACAATAAAACAATAAATTACAAAGTATAACCTTCCGTCAATTCCATTTCACGAAAATCCTAAACTAATTAATTTACTTACTTCGTTTAAATTCTTCTTTCAAATAAATTCTATTGAAGTTTTTGTTTTCGAAACTAGAAAAAAATGTCATTAAGAGAATCGAATAGTTCGATGATAGAAAAAAAGAAATTTTGATTTAGTGCACGTTAACATGTATGCAGGAAAATTCGCGTGTACTGTCGTTTATGTTTGTACGTACGAGGCGAGTCTCGAATAATCGATTTCTACGAAAATAAAATTATTGATTTATTTATTGAGCTAACGAATTTAAAATGAAAAATTACGAATGATTTTGTTTCCAAAGAACAATTTTTCTTCACTGTATTCTCGAATCATTCAGATTCACATTCTTATCGACGGAATTAAAAGTTCAATTTCTATCACAGTACATGGTGTAATGTAAACAGCTAAACACCTGAACAGCGAAAACTCAAATAGTTCCGCGTTTTCGTACTATTACGTTATCACTCGATCATGTTATAAGTTTTATCTTCACATTAAAAAAATAAATAAAAGGAACAGTACGTACATGTAGTAGCAATGAATACATACAACATGCGTGATACTTATTACTTACCTAAAATTACGTACACCTGTTTTATTGCTATCATGTATTATTTTCACAATTTTATCAACAATAGCCAATTATAAATAATTAGGTAGGGTATTTAAATATGGCGATTTGCCATTGAGTCGATGAGTTTATGTTTATGGCATACCTATACCTATCGTTATGTATAATATTTAAATTACTTTATTACTTTAGCTATGAATTACTTTTGAAAGCTCATAACTCGTCCGTTAGAACTTTACTACTTTTGGAGATTTCAATTTCCCATTCACGTGATCTCAAAGGAAGATTATCCCAAATTTGAAAATTACGTTCTGTTGAAATGGTTTTCATTTCGTCTTGTTCGGTGGTTATATGCAAGTATTTGAATATCTCTTCTGTAGACTCCCATATAATTCCTTTTTCATTCGTATTTGGATTCCTGATTTAATCATAATTATTCAATAAAATTGAATGTTGATCAACAGGTATGCATGCGAATCACTTACCCCGTTTTAATAAAGTTTGTCCAATATTCGAGCATTCTTTTTGCCACTAATGCGTCACTAGCTGCCAGTCTTTCAGGTTCTGACCACAATATTGTGAATAAGGTTATAAATTCGTCACCATGAGATGGTAACTCTACAAAATTGAAAATTTTTTAAATCAAATTTATCGAAATTAATGAAAATCTTGACCTAAACTTACTTATATTTGTTAGGCCGCTTAAAAATTGAAAAATCTTGCTGAAGGAATCTTTTATTTGGTGATCAAACACGTAAAAGTATTTAGTATTTTTATAACGTTTCGCTGCTTCGATAATTCCATGTTTAATCAATCCATCACCTAATAACTGGGTAAATTGTATTAATTTATGAGAAACTGATTTTTCTATTAAAATTACAATTAATTCACTCTAATTTACATCGATGAACTGGAGCATAGTTTCGTTATTTATACGTTTATTTTGAAGATAATTATTTTTCAGTGAAGCAGTAATTTCCGGTATTTTTTCCTCCGCCGCTGTTAAATCGTACAGCAATGAAATGGGTAAAATATTATCCAAATTATCATTCAGGTCGGCCGCAAGGAGTTTATTCGAATCGAAAAACGCTACAAAGTAAATAAAAAAAAAGGATTACGCAGATGGCTCACGTTTTTTGTTATTTACAAGCGATTAAAATGTGGAAATTGATAGATTTCTTACACGACGCTTTTAAAATGCCTTCACCAGAGTTATAGCCGAGAAGCCACGGTACCGTATAAATTTCTTCATCCTTCCAAGGGTTTCTGATAAGAAAAGCGTTCGTGACATAACTAGGTTCGACAGTTGGATAAAAGACAATGTTTGGTTCGTTATTCCACACCTGAATTCATTTTTATCAAAATCGATATTAGGTATTTTTCTAATTCGGATATTTTTAGTAATTGTAAATACGTTGCATGCCAGTCATTTTAACGTGCTTCTTACATAAAACGCTGACTGATGTTCGACTAATGTTTTTGCTTGAATTTTCTTCAAGCACTTCAGCATTTCAGTACTTGACGAGTTCGGGCATTTAACTAAATTGATAAGGGTATTGCTTCTATTTTTAGCCACGTCCGGTGGTAGAACAGACCATGGAACTAAAGCTGTACCACTTTGACTAATAGCTGAATGAAAAAGGCCTACAAAATAAACAAATACGGGTTGAAGTTCCTAATTGAATTACAAATATCGTGTGAAAAGTTGAATATAGTATACGTAGACTATTATACCTTTGCTTTGCATAGAAAACATGTGCAGATGAACTGAAACTCCACCGGCATTTTGTCCTAATATGGTGATTTTATTCGGATCTCCGCCATAAAAAGAGATATATTTTTTAATCCATTTTAAAGCAGCAACTTGATCTTTTAATCCGTTATTACCAGGGATAATTTCATCTCCGGTACTTAGAAAGCCTTTAAATGTTCGTATGTTGGAGAATTAGGCACTAAAATTTATATGATGTACGAAGATTAACGTTATAGGCCAAAGGAATATAGATAATTTTACCCAGAACTCCCAGCCTGTAGTTAAATGAAACAAATACTATATTTTTCTCAACAAAATTATTAGGAGGACATTCGTAACTGCTGCCTCGCTGAAATTCTCCGCCATGAATACATACGAGAACGGGTAATTTTGCTCGTTCGGTAGGCTACAAAATTAATGGGAATTTGTCATGTGAGTATTCGTATTAAACGAAATAGCAACATATTCTATTAGAATAAATTTGTACATACGATATTACTTACATTAGGAGTGTACACATTTAAATATAAACAATCCTCCGTGCCTGGAAATTTCGATACTCCCTCAGATAACGTCCATTGATAACAAACTGGAGGAAACGAAGAAATTTTCACGCCTTTCCAAGCCGGTGCTTCTTCGGGTGGCTGTATTTTATTTGATAAAAATTAACAAGATTCTTTTTTCTATCGCGTATTCAAAATCAAACCTCGAATCGAAGTTCTCCAATAGGTGGTTTTGCATAAGGTATACTGGAGAAGGTGTAATAGGAAATGTCGTTTCTGGTTGTGCATTTCACGCCGGTAATTTTTCCTTGCGGTGTACGCAGCAAAATTTCTTCAACTGCTGAAACACTAATTGTTGACGTGAATAAAAACACAAAACGCCAAAAAGTCATTTTGTACAAAATTTTCGTGATTTTAAAACGCTACAAAAATGAAAGTTAAAAATTTTTATTTCGTTGAAATATCTAAAAGTCATACGTGTATTCTTATCAGGTTAAAATACGTATTATCTCACATGCTGAGCATGTCAATATTTTTGCATGGTTAGGTATGGTAACGAAATATGTGCTTTACACAAACGTGTATTTACCATAAAATGTCCGTGATCGTAATGATAAAAAAAAAATGAATGGAAACGTCAAATTACTGTTAGTTAGCTGCAGTAGTGGTATTGATGAAATATCTTACTCATTATTCAGAAGAGACCGAATCATTTTCTTATGCATGAATAATGAATAATTTTTAAACTTATTTATAATTATTACGCACATTGTAAATTGTCAGCATATTATGGGAATCGTTATTACATTGTAATAAGTATCAAACATTCAGGTACACTTTGTTCTCGAGCGTAATTGTTCATTTTCGAATTTATTCATACGGTTTAACCACAGTTACTTTGGTTTTTTATAATCAAAAGGAAATTTCCATTTTCTATATTAAACTACAAATTTCTTTACATGCATCAACTAAATGAGTATTTCGTATCAATCTACTATCCAGATTACCAGTGAGAAATAAACAAAAACTCGGTGAGGAGCAAAAATAAACATTTATTTTAAAACAAATATAAAGTCGAGGCTCTCTATAGAAAAATGATTTTAATGAACAATAAAAAAAATACACGCTTTTCTTTCATTTGTAAAAAAAATATTCAACGTTCAACGTCGGCAAGCAACAAGACAAAATAGGATACGTCCTACTTAATATAATCAAAACTCAAAAACGATTGCTAAGCGTCATGAAATTGCTTTTTCATAAACTGCATACTTAACAACAAAAACCAGGAAATAATTACGCAAAAACAACTCAACTTTCCAATTCCAATGTTGTTTTGTTTTTACTTATTAACTATGGTGAGTGGATTACTTCTAAAGCTCGTCGTGAAGTTTTTCAAAAATTGAGAATCTGTTTCATTATTTAAGCTTTGTTTAAAAATTAACATCATAGATTAACCTATACAAAGATAGCCCACTGGTATAACAAAACGGTTGCGCGTAAAATACTGAATAACTGCTATGACGATAGATAGCGTTACGTGAAATTGTAGGCTTAATATGAGCGCCGTTGTAAACACCGCTCCCCTGTTTTTAAGTGTGTAACACGTTACACAAATACCAAGAAATTAAAAACAGGGGAGCGGTGTTTACATTACAACGGTACGCATATTAAGCCTACAATTTCACGTAACGCTATCTATCGTCATAGCGGTTATTCAGTATTTTACGCGCAACCGTTTTGTTATACCAGTTAATCTATGATGATAGTTGAAAACTGCTTATGTTGGCATTCAAGTTCAATTTTAACTCGAAAATTACGATCTTTCGGTTACGGAATGCAATCATCAGATCCATACGTCCACTTCCAAAACTTTCGAACTTAAACAAAAATTTCAGAGTTCTCTGAACTTACTAAAGGATCAGTTAGCCATTTATCCATTCTGAACCGCGAAAGTGCAAACAAATGTCTTCAAATACCATTATTCATGACTATTTTCGATGAAATAACTTGCTATAGCAGATGGAGAAAAGAGAGCTTGTCCCCGTTGCGCGAAGCGGTGACCATCGCAGGAATCAGTCATTTTTTTCAGCAATTCTTCCACATCTTCATCGGTTACCGCATGATTTGCTCCTTTTGTTTTTTTAATGGAAGCTTGAAGGAGGCCGGTCATAGTTGTTTTAATTTCTTCGTAAGTGAACCCGCAAATGTTATTGAATTCTTCCATGCGTGATATATCTAATACTTTGCTCGAACCTGAGAACAAATTGGCTCTCGGAAATTTGATTACCCCTGTAATATATATCAAAAAAATATTCTTGTTTTCACCAACTGAGGCTTTCAAGCATGTAAGGAACTCTTGTAGAATGCTTTGAATTTCGTTGGCTTTAGTTATGTTATCCAAGTGCTTGGTAACTGGATAGTCATACTCGTCGATCAACAAACTCAATTTTTTCTCAGGTTGAACCCGTTTTACAGAATATATGAACCTTATAAAATTCCTGCACAAAGTTATCCTTTCATCGTTGCACGTGGGTTTGAATTCGGTACCATGTCCCTCAGCAATATCTATGAATTTATTGACAAAACTCATTTCGAAAGCTTTTGCACTGGCTGTATCCAACTCCGAGAAATCAAAGCGAAGTACTGAATTTGTAGAAGTCCAATTATAATTATCGTAAATGTATAACCCATTGAACAAATCTTTACGGCCTTGGAGAATGCATTCGAGAGTGGAAACGAATAATGTCTTTCCAAACATACGAGGTCTTGATAGGTAGTATACATTATAAGGGTTTTTGATGATTTGATGTGCAAACAATGTTTTGTCTACATACAGACAATCGAACTCACGTAACTTTTGAAAATTTGAAAAATTACATACCCTCGGCACGTTTTTCACCGGTGTCAGTGTACTAACATCTGTTTGTCCACAAACTTCATCAAAAATCTTCCGCTGAACATGAATGAACAATATGAAAACGATGTATTTATGGTATGGGTGGATCATTTTGGCTCAAAATTCCGAAAATCTAAACTCCGAACACCAGATGAAAATGAATTCGTAATAAATTGATGAACGTGATCACTTCTAACGACGACGACGATGAATGATATAAGTATGCAAAGGAAAATTTACTGATTTGAAGGAATTAATTATGAGATACCTTATCACACTAATAAATCAAATTTCTTATTTCGATGACTGTTCTTTAAATTTTTACTATCACCTTGATGAGATAAAAATTTGAAAATTTTTTAAAAATTATTTAATTATTTATAGATTGAAATGACTTTAAAATTCCTGCGAGAAAAAAACAAGTTAGAAACTTTGCTTTGGTGAAGGACGGACTTTTGAATGCAAAACGAATTCAGCTACTTATCCCTTCCCCTTACTCCCATTTCAGAGAAAAAAAATTTCATCTATATTCCGATTAGAATTGCTCTCTCGAAATAATGTGGCGGTAGATGGCTGAAATTTTGATCATGAATATGTCTCAGCAATACCTATCTATGAATTTGTCTGGTTTATATTGTTGAAAATTTTTTCAAACAGTTGACTAAATTTTGAGTTAAATTCGAAGAACATCCTATCAATTCTCCTAAAGTAAACGTTCTGTTTCTTGCTACGGTTGAAGTGACTGTGCCACTTTGACTTAACTTATAGCTCTGTGGAATAAACCTGTGGAAAATTACGTCAGAAGTGTCATTCTATACAAAGGTATAATTTTGAATTTACCTTTACTTAAAGGAGAATACATGTGAAAATGTACGCTTGCGCCACCAGCACTTTGGCCAAAAATCGTTACACAATTAGGATCACCGCCAAAAACTTTGATATTTTTTTTCACCCATTGTAATACGGCAACTTGATCTTTAATATTTCCTGGCAATAATTCATCTGATGCACTCAAAAAGCCTATTCGGTATAATGTAATATAAAATATAAAATAAAGTAGACACGATTATTGTGTCATTATTGTTTCAAACTTTCAAGATTTTTTACCCAGAATTCCAAGCCTATAGTTGAATGTGACAACAACAATTTTTTCATCCATGAAATAGATAAATTATTTAAGAAACAGATCAAAAAAACTATAAAGCTAAGTAGTAAGTACATAAACAAATATAAACATAGCATAACTGCGCGCTTGAACCTGTGAGCGTTATAATTGATTATTAGATTTGAATAAATACGTACTCGCGTAATCACTTTAAAAAATAAGTCTTACAATTGGAGTAAATACATTCAAATACAAACAATCTTCAGATCCGTCAATTTTACTGTTTGCAGAAAATCTATCATGAAGGCATTTATTTTTTGGGTATTTTTCACGTTTGATATTATCCCACGGAGCTGGATCTTGAGGTGGTTATCAATAACCTCTGTTTTAAAGATAATTGATACCATGAGAAAGTTTTTTCTGTAAAAGTCAATTTACCTGAAATCTCAAAGCTCCTGTCGGTGGTTTCGCGTAGGGAATTCCGAAATAAGCGTAATAAGGCGTGACACTTCTTGACAGTAATTTAATACCCAATAATTTTCCATTATCAGTGTTAACAACCAAGCTTTGCACTTACGTAGAATTACGAAAACCATAAAATATAAATTGAGCGCTTTATTTTACTCATTTTGTCTCGTTATAATCAAAATTACAATAGTAGCTACCTCAAACTAAGTACGTAACTCTAGCTAAGTAAGTAGTTCACCTATTCTATAGCTACGCTCGAAAAGGTGGTTAGTCATTAGGTTTTTATCATTCACGTGTTAGAGTAGAAACAATAGATAGGTGATATAATCACCAACACTATATGCACGTATTTTGCACTCTTATCGTTGATGTTATAAAAAAACCACGCAACAATTTTTTCACATTTGCAGAATGCAGGTAGCATAAATAAGACTTCAACATGATGCTTTGGAAATTATACCAAACCTCAGCCTCAGTAATAACAGAATTTCTAATCAAAAGTCATTTATTTCTTGGAAAAATATAAATTGATTTTTTTTTTAATAAAATGTTTTCTCACATTATTTACAAAACGTTAGAAAAGAAAAAAAACAGTTTTAAGGTACAAACAAACCAGATATCCGGTTATTCAAACTTTTGAGTAAATATATGGCAGACTTTTCTACGCAGGTAGTTTTTAGTCATATTATAAACATTCCAATTTCAAGTCTCATAAGAATTCTGAGGAAGATTGAAAATCCGGTAGTAATTCTTGTACTTTATCATACCACCGACGCATTCTTTGCTCTTTTTCCCTTTCTTGAAGAAAAATATGAGGTAATTTCAACCAACACCATAAACAACGTTGTAACAATTTCCTTGAAAAAAATCAAATAAATGAAAATCATAGCATGCACAAGTTTTAAATAAGTTGAAAAACAGTAAAAAAACACTTGGGATAACTTTTGATTTTGTTATCATTAATTTTATTTAAAAATTTTTACTTCTCATAAAAATTTGTAGCCCATTTCTCTTTCTTCATTGTTTCGTGTTTTTGCTTGTGTACAAATATTTGCCACTGAAAGAAATAATTCCTTTGAATTCTAGCTTCGTTGAATTCAATAGCTTTCTGATGTTTGTCGATGTAAAGCATATATATCTTCGCAACAAAACAAAAATTTTTAATTGAAAAGTACATTTGTGGTTATTTACGTATGAAATGTTATAAAAGAAAATTCTATGTTTTACCTGTTTAAAGCTTGCGAATCCCTTTTGAATTAGAAGATTTTCATAAAAGTTTTGAGCTCTTCCTTCCCTTCTCTGCGATTGAATTTTATGAAATAGTTTCCAAATTGTGAAATAATACAACATAATTTTTCCGTTATAATACCGTTCTGCTTCCTTCATCATGAAATTCTTCATTTCTAGGAGATGTTTAAATGCTTTGAAAGTCACCTCACGCAATCGATCATTGTAATGATCTTTTGCTTTCAAGTTCAAAGCATTTAGATATAAACGTTCTTCTTCCTGTTTTTTTCGCAACTTGTCTTGTCGTTGTTTTTCCAACTTCAATTGCAAAATTTTATTTTTTCTCTCTTCTTCTTCAATTCTCTTTTTACGTTCTTCTTCAATTCTTAACTTTTCCAACCTTTCTTCCTCAAGCTTTTGTTTTCGTTCTTTTATCATCTCCCATCTCTTTTTTCTTTCTTCGGCTCGTAATTCCATTTTAGTGACAAATTCCCAAGAATTTTTGTATTTTGAAGCATCGACTTTATTAGGTAAATTACACATTGATAAAAATTTTGTTTTACCCCTCAATTTTTGATCGAATCCTTCGCTCGTATTCTTGAATAAAATTTGTCTTTCGAAAGCACCTTTTTCCTCTTCAAGTTTTATACGAGCTAATTGTAATTCTTTAATCATATTTTCTTGTTCTTGAATTTTTCGTTGTTGTTTCTCTAATAAAGATTTATTTGCTTTATTTCTCATTGTGTCCTGTTCACTACTTCTTTTATGAATATTAACTGCTTTGGATTTATTGGAACAAATTAAATTATCTTCAGAATTTCCACGTTCGATGGTTTTGGTGGGGTTGTTGCTGATTTTTTTAATTATATGGATTTCCGGCGATGAAGACTTCTTCTTGTGTAATTTTTGCCTCCACAAATTCCAATATTTTTTCCGTAAAGTATTTTTTCTATTAATTTCGCTCATATCGAGTTTAATATTACTTTCGTCATCTCGAACGGAAGAACTATATTTGGACCATTTTAAGTACACTTTTCGAGCAATTTTTCTTTCTTTTTTAACAGTTATCACTTGTTTAGGAAACTTTTCTTCAAATGTTACTTCATTTTTGATTTGTTGTCTAAAAGTACTGATGTTTATGTAATTTTCATTTATATTCTTACCATCATCATGAACGTGCTGACGATTCGTCCATTCAACAAATTGAATATTCGATTTTTCACGTATGGAAGAAATTTTCGAAAAATTTTCAACAAAATCCGATTCTGGTTTATTATGCATTTCGATGTTCTTAATTTTCAACGAATATTCTTCTTTTGGGTAAGATTTTCGTTTATAATGAGTGACGACATCGATAATTGGAAGAGAATTGCTAAATTGCGGTCTCCATACTTTTTTATTATTGAAAAACTCAAAAGAATTCATTTCAGATTTAGCTATTCACAAGATTTAATTCACCACAATAACGAATATTTCAATTTATTTATATTTAAATTCGGTGGTGTTTTACCTCTAATAAGCGTACAACGAACTGGGTTACCATAGAAACTGATATCTTACTGAGGAAAAATGCATTTTTTTTTGAAGAAAGTAACGGTTCTCTTCAGATTCAACGCGGATTTAACTTGAATGCAATAATGCTTTAAATGTGGACATGGATATGTATGATGTACCTAACTGCCATGCTCATAGGTTATTAAACTAAATATTGAATTAGAATTACGCAATTGAATAAATTTTCTCTGTTTTGAAAAAATAAAAAGTAAAATATCAAAAGCAGAGAAGAAACTACGTCACGTAGTATGAAAATATTTAGCCAATAGAAAACGACAATACGTCATGAAACAATGCCGGCAAATCAAGATGAATAGCAAAAGCCCACAAACTAAGGAACAATTTTTTAAAAAGTTTGAACTTCACAACTTTGAAAGCGTAGAATTAAAACTAAAAGGTTAAATTAGTGATTCTAATTAAAAATCCGTTTAAGTATTAGTTTTCAATATTAAGATACCGACTTGAACATGGCAGTCAAAGTTGCAATTATAACATTTCTCAAAGGTAATTCGTTGTTTTGTTATTTTTACGCAAAATGGAATTATGCTGTATTGAATCAGTAGCACTTGATCAATTATACCTATAGTGATTTTGCATAATTACGTTTTTATTGAACTGAGAAATGAATCTTGTTACATTTCAGAAACCGCTGGACGTATGAAGGATAGTGTTCCCACTATCGTGAAATACGCTAAAGCAGAATTGACTCCACCTAAACCATCCGAATTGAAAGAAGTAGCACCTGCAATTCGCAATGTGATTTCAGGATTTAAGACCAAAAGTTGGAAAAATTTAACAGTAAAGGTAATTTACTTGAGAATATAGGTGTTTGATCTGATATATTGCCACTTTCATAACCTAAATTTCATTTTAGGAAGCTTGGCTAAATACTTTGATTGCTGTGGAAATAACTACTTGGTTCTTTGTTGGAGAAATAATTGGCAAGCGCCAATTGGTTGGTTACCCTTTGAAATTATAGAAAGTTATGTGTCTTAGTTATGCTTCAACATAGTCAAGCCAGAATGTTTCAATGTTTTATATATCGATAATTTTTCCAACTCAATAGCATGTAAACTTGGGAAGTGATCTTTCAGCGGAATGTAATTAGTTAATTCGGTAATTACGAAATAATCTATTACTTGAATATAAATTTTGTTATTAGATGTGCGTTTCTTTTTCGAATTTTCATTTAATTTGTGTACCTATAAAAATTGAAAAATCTAAGTCTAAGCTGTAAAAAATGTTGGTTTATTTACAAAAAGAAATCGAAGCAGTCGATTAATCAACAACGGAAAATTTAAAAATACCATTTACATTTGATATGTACATTTTTTTTAAATTAAATTATTCCTATGTGATTTTCTCTGGCGAAACGACTTTAGATTCAAGTTAATTCATCTTCATACTTTCACTCAATGTCTTCATCTTCGACTTCTGGTAATCCCATGTCTTGAATTGGTATACCGCGAGAATATCTTACTCCGACTATGTCGGTAATACTTTCAGTAATTTCTAATACCTTAACATAGATGAAACAACTGTGTCGTATTATTTTTGATTGAAGGTATAGCACATCAATTTGATTATCTTACTCTTCTAAGTTGTTTCAAGGTATGTCCAGCTGAAAGGCAGAATCTTATTCTGCACTCCATTAGTGGTGTAGCAGGAAATCCAACTCCCACTGTCGCTATGTTATAATCAGCATACAGCCTGACCACCGCTCTGTGGAAAAAATTACATGTAAGTTGATAAGCAGAGTACTGATTTACATATAATGTATTTACCCTTGAAGTTTATAATGAATTCGTTACTTACGTAATTTTGGAGATCATGTAAACCAGCATTGGAACGACTGGAGAATCATCATTTCCGTAAATGATGCATCCCATCTGACGTAAACCTTTTCTTAGGTATTGGGTATTTCTTGCTAAACGCCGAATTCGTCTTTCACCTAAAATATTCAGCTTTGATGAGTGAACTATTAAAAAAAAAACTGGTGATGATTCATTAAAATACCATCATTTGTTCCATCTTCTCCCATTATAATTTTCATGGATGAAATAATTTGCTGAGCAACAGGAGGTGGCATCGAAGAAGCATAATATTCTGCATCGCTATGGATTCTTATGTGATCAATCAAGGACTGCAATCAGCAGATTCCTATCTATTAATTTTAAGCAAACTGTGCAATATAGCGATTCTTGAAATTATTAATGAAAAGCGGTTGAAATAAAATCGCGAAAATTCTCACCTTGGAACCTGCTAGATATCCTCCTGCCGAACCAAATGATTTTGTAAAAGTACCCATTAAAATATCAACTTGTTTAGGATCACAGCCATAATAGTCAACTGCTCCACGCCCACGAGATCCTAGCGCACCAATACTGTGAGCTTCATCAAGATATAAGTAGGCCTAAGAATATCGCATAAATAGATTGAAAAAAAAGTACATACGCTATTAAAAGAGTAAAATCATAAAAACACACTTTGTATTTTTGTTTTATAGCAATCATCGGTGGTAGATTTACAATTGATCCTTCCATACTAAAAATTCCTTCTGAAACTATAAAAACTTTTTTCCAAGGTTTTTTATTACCTGGCTGACCTTTCTTGAGCCCATCCACCAAATTATTTTCCAAGCTTTTCATGTCTAAAGATATGTACAAGTTATTTACAATTTTTTATAATTTACATAGTATTTTCTCTTCATGTTTACCATTATGCTTATATATACGGACGGTCGCTCCTGATAACTTGAGACCCAAGATAAGAGAAGCATGATTTTTTTCATCACTCAATACTAAGCACTCAGGTGATATTATACTCGCTATATTTAACGCATTGGTGGCAAAACCCATTCCAAAAATGATAGCTTTTTCTACTCCTAAAAATCGAGCTGTTAATTCTTCCAATTCTTCATGGAGTGTAACAGTGCCTGAAAAATCATTATTTTATAATCATATCACCTGCACGTATAATAATCAATTATTTAATCAGACCTATCTCTTTACGGGTACTGCCGGTGGCACATCCATATTTATCAATAGCTTCAACACTGTGTTTTGAACAAATTCCATCAGCTTGAGCAAATCCCAAATAATTGTAGGAACCTAAATTTAAATATTTTGTTTCGGTGCCAGTAAATCTGTTTGAATTGAATAATGATAAATTTTCTTAATTAAAAAGCATAAAAACTGTGTACACTTACTGAAAAGTCCATCCCTTATCATGTGTAACTCTATCCTTTAAAACTACTTCGGTTCCAGCAACACCGCAGATTGGTCGTTCCCATCCGTCTCTAATCCGTCTGAATACATAATTCAAGTAAAAAGCTTCAAATTTATCAATTAACGTCGGATAATTCTAGTGAAACAACAATCATCCAAACATTATTAATTTGTTAATTCAAAAATTGTAATAATTATGTATAAATTTCACTCACTTCGCGGTTTTTTTCCTTTGCCACATTTGGAGGGAATAAAAACTGATTCAAATACCCTAAAAATAGGAGCACGTAAAATCCGATGTATGCCAGAATAGCAACATAGAATGGGATTTTTTCGAACGAATCGCTGATTTGTTGAGAATTTTTATTTGCGTTACTTTTCTTCATGAAAAACCGCTGTAAAAAATTGTTTTAGTTTAGTTTACCCATATGATCATAACTGCATCACCAAGTATACAATGAATATTAGGTATCTAAGTGTTTAATTATTACTAATTTACTTATAATTCTTATTATCTTTAAACTTTTCTATGGGTTCTTATAAAGCATAGCCCACATAGTATTACTTTCTTTATTTCGACTATATGCTATGCAGTAATGTACTAAATAGTGGAGAGCAACGTGATTTTTTTGATTAAAAATTTTCAATGTGGTATGTTTGCTACAAAACGAAAAAAAATGTTAAAAAATTCTCTATTATTACTTTTACTTCTAAATATGGAAATTCGTGTTATACGAACCAAAAAAATACTATTTTGAGATACTGGTTTCTTCTCATATTCCGAATAATTATTCTGGGCAGATTTCTGGTTGGTGATCATTTTCTGTAAAAAGAAAATTATTTAAACCGTGAAATTATCTTTAACAGAAAGAATCAACTCATTTATCGATCAGGTATCACCAAATTGAGTGAACTAGGTTATTGTTTTTTTTTAAAACATAAACTTTTCAAAAAAATTGCAAAATTTCTCTGTTAATCTAGAATTTGATTATACATGGAGTACATCGATGTTAAATCAGGTGTAAACTTATTTTATTACTGAAAATGTAATCCTTTGTGTGTTATGCTACTCCGATATTGTTAACCTAGAATGGAGAAGTAGCATAGCTAATGAGATTCCGGGAAAATATAGCAAAACCTGATACACGTTTTGACGTGCTTGTGAAAATGAAAAAAAAATCTAACATAGTTGCCAAATAAAAAATACATTGTAAATTGCGATCTTTATTTTTTCGCGTTGAAAATGAATTCGAAAAATTAAAATTTTGTAATTGCTTTCATATCGAAAAATTGATTACGCAACATTTTTATTACTTTCAATTTTATTGTAGTAGCTGAAATTGCAAATCGTTATAGGAGGAAAGCCAGAAATTCCTCGGCTTATTTCGGATTGCTTCGGAACTACTTCGTAGTACTTCTATTTCTTGCTTGCCGGTGATAAGAGCTCGTGTTGCTTTCTCAAATTACTTTTTAAAAATGAAGTTTTTGCATTTGTTGTTACTTTTTTCTTTTATAATGAATTTTATATGTCCTCATTGTCCTCATTGCGGTAATGTTTATGAATTGAAAGCTAGCCTCAAAATATATTGAAAAAACATGTGTTGGAGCCGGAAAAGGAAAATGTTGGTGTTACAAATAAAACCAGACGTATTTTATGTACATTCACATCATGTAATTCGAATTTCAATAGAAATTTTCTGTCATCACCATTATCTCGAAAACGTACATAACGTTTCCTTGGTTAAAGATACATTAGAATTCTCTAGTATTCAAGGTAAGGTACTGTGATCACTATAGTGATAATGAACACAGCATTACGTACATACTGCTTCTACTGTTCTACTCAATGGCTGTAAGTTTTGAAATTTTATTTACTTTACTAGAATTCCAAAATTGGAAACAGAATTTGGAAACAGAGACGACGTCGATGTTTGTTCAAATCAGTTCTGAAAATGAAGAAGTACTCATTCTCACGAAGAATTTGAGAGAACATATTTATTCATTTTGATAGGTTACCTTATGTACGGTGCATTCTGAGTATCTCATTTGAATTTTACCTTACTTAATCAAGTTCAATTTTCAACGTTATATTTGTTCCTAATGTTTCGTTTTGTTTTGTTCCTCGTGTTATTTTTATTACTCGATATTTGTTCTTTTTCATTTTTGTATTGAAATTTAAATAATAAAAAAATGAAAAATCAAATCGATTTTTATATTTTTTATTTTATGAAAATTTCAAAGACATTAAGCAAGTTGAGCATAAGCAGCTTAAATAAAGCATGAACTCAGCAAACATAAAAATAATTTTAAGTATTACGAAGTAGTTCCGAAGTAATCCGAAATTAGCCGATTAATTTCTGGCTTTCCTCCTATAATGGTCTGCTATTGAAATAGCCAAATAGACAGGTTCAGCCATCTGAGTGGTGACTTCTAAATAAGTTAATTTACCCCTAATTACCGATCCTAAGCTAGATTTTTTATTCATTTGGAAAAAATAATAATAAACGAATGCAGATTACAAAAGGAAAACTAATTCGGAAAATTGGAAAAGCGATAGCGCAAATGGAAACAGCCGAAATCGGAATGCTTCGACAAAACGTCAAACATACAATTCCCGTCTACGTGGCAACACTGTTGTGAACTACAACATACGCATGCCCGCTAATTCAAAATCTTAAAGAAATAAAACCAACGAATAGGAAAATGTTACATGGAAAAAAATGCACACCGTAGTCAACGTAGTCTTTAGTTACTAGCTCAAACCTTAAAGTTGTATTATTTTTATTGTTAGCAAGTTCGAACGGTGTGAAGTAACGTCGAGAGGGAAAAAGGTGCAATGTAAATACATCGACGCAATCAGCTGTTAGATGAAAAACCCTACCGCTGGTGTGATTAAACTTTGAATCATCGCAAGATACTATTCGTACTCGTTCGTAGTGCAAGTGCATAATCGTGAATTATCTTGTCGGTTGTGATCGGTTATTTATTTTTCTTTGTAGCGCGATCGGTTGATTTTTAATTAAAATATTACAAGATGGAGCCGGTAAATGCATCCGTAGATGTTAAGCCAGTATCGTACGATAAACTCGAATCGTTGGAACAAGTGCACGGTAACAAACACGCCAATGCAGATGATCACGGTATGTTTCAACATAACGATGATGTAGATAATTTCTTGAATTCGCAAAAATCGTCCACCAACGGTTTACTCGATTCTTTTCACGAAAATATGTCTCCAAATAACGGACCATTAGGTTCATTCGAACAGAACCCTTTTCACGAACCGAATAAACCATTTTTCGACGAATCGATCATCGAGCCTCAACCAAGTCCACCGCTTGACTCGGAATTACGTAAGATTTCCAATTCTCACGAAACTCTCGGTAACGAAGCATTCTGCGGTACGGATAAATTGAACAAACAAGCTGATTTCCTTACGAATACGAACGACGACGTGGAAGAATTCGTACCATCTTCGCACATCAAAGAAACTCACGCTCCTCCGTTATTAAATTTGGAACCCGCAAATGAGCGTTTACCGGAACTCGACGAATTCAAGGCGTATACCGATTCGAATTTGATTTCTGATGCTAAGCATCAGCTGGAAAACGATATAATCGAACCAGCTTCCGAATTCAAAGAATCACTTCCATCTGAAAATTTAATCGATACTGCGTCTGCGAAAGTTGAAAAAGAAATCGGCGATTTGAAGTACAAAGAAATCAGTAACGATTCGTCTCGAACAGCCACACCAGATTTTCTGGAATTAGATCAAGACGACTTGAAACCTATCGACGTCAAGCCGCCGGCTCCGAAAACGCACGATAAAGTTCCTGAAAAAGTTCCAGAAGTTAAGAAAAAAGAAAAAGAATGTTCTCAAGAGAAACCAGAAATAGGTCCAAAAGAATTATTTTCCAAATACGGTCTAGGTGAGTTGAACTCGATTAACTCAATTTATCTCGAATTTATGGGTATGTAATGTATGTAGTATGTACCATGTACCTGTACCGGCAAAAATCAGTGTCCTTGAGACCGGAGAAGCCAGGAAAACCGAACAATGTTCGGCTTACCTCGTTTTTTTTTTCACTCTTCGGTAAATCGCATAATGTACCGGTATTTGTGTATGACGAATGAACAAAGCGTATGAACGTTGAATGCAGCATTGCATCATATCTCTCGTCTACCAGTTCCGTATGATGGACCGTACGAGGGGGATTGCCCAAAGTGTAGTAATCTAATCCGACGCTCCGAAGAGACGTGACGCCTGTTTAGAATTTTGCGTCGGTGCTGAAGCATTTATGAACGATGTGTCACTGCTGTTGTAGGTTAAAACATTGTTGCCAAACTACATGAAATTTTTTACGCTTAAATTTTCATTATAACCGCAAAACAGCGACGTATCGTCACGGGCTCTTTTTTCTTCCACTAAATGGCTACGTAGCCTTTCCGCTCGAATGATTTTACCCACACTCGCCGCCGCCGATGTAGACCTACGCTTAATAATGATGGAATCGTTTGAAAAATATTATCTTTCGATTACGTATACGAAAATTACTCCGAAAATTTACCGTGCCGACAAACTTGGAAGGAAAATTTGAAATTACGGCAACGTCGCGTATCGATTTTTTGTTTAGTTTTCCAAACACGTCTACACGCAGTGTATTGCCCTTAATTTTTTTCTCCTCGTTTTGACGTGAAACGTCGAAATTCCGTATTTAAATCGTAATCGTACCCGATGTAGAGTATTATGGTTGTTACTGTATAATTTTTGCATTCGTGGAATGGCATTTTGGACGATATGGAAATTATAAAATTTAACGCTCGCTTGGAATTACCTACTTTTCGAGTGCTTCGAAAATGAAGCAATTTTTCTTATCAGGTTCACAAAAACTGTTCAGTGGTGACTCGTGTATATTTATAAACACCAGATGCTGGTTTATGTTTTTGTTTTTTATGCATTTTCTTCACTGGTAAACTCGTCGAAATTTGTCCATGAATAATTGCTAAACGATTTACGTCAATTTTTACGATGTTAATTTTAGGTACATTTACATGCTGTATACTTATAAATTTAAAATTGGTAGAACGTCAATTCATTGGCTAGTTTTCAAATCAGCGTGATAGCATAAGTTGAATTATCGAGAAAAATGATTTTTCAGCTCTTTGCGAATATAAAATTTCCCAAAGAAAATACCTAGCAGAAAGGCTATAGGCAGGTAAGCATAAGCGATTTGCCCCCGGGTCCAGATTTTCATGGTATTTGGCTGGGAGGGGGATAACATCGAGAAACCTTCATGAGCAAAATTTCACCTCCCCTCTTTCCCGTTTTCGAGAATTAATTTCTTTATTGAAAATCAGATAGGAATTTTTTTCTTAAACTACGGTTAACGGATTTAATTGAAATTTTGCTACATGAAGAACCCTATCGGTGAAAAAATCAACAACCCCGCAGTCGAATTTTTTCACCCACAAACGTGCGTTTTCAACTTTATTTATTTTTTTTAGGTATCTATCCCACTTTGAAAATTTTTCAAACCTCATTTTCCAGGTATATTTTCGATCTCTAGATATCGTATATTTTTTTCAAAATTTTACTTCCACGGGGTTGTGGTTAAAAATCGCAAAAACCACGCGCGCGCGTTACCCGATACTTCCCACTATGCGGTAGCGCCTCGTTTACGCTTACGCGCGACGTCGCGTTAGGCATGTTATTACTGGCCGAACGTGACCTCGCGCGTAAGTGTAAACGAGGCGCTGCTGCGTAGTGGGAAGCACCGATTACCGCACGCGCGCTTAAGCTCATTACTTGAATAATTTTTTTCTCAAAATCTATCGATTTTTGGGTTACGCATCGTATGACGTTTTTTGTTTGAAATAATTTCAAGATTATTTTGCGATTTTTTTCGAGTCGAAAATGTCGATTATTGTATGTGCTTTAAATTGTCTTTTTCGACTTCAAAAAAAGTCGCTAAATTTATTACATAAAACTAGCGCTGTTACCAGCGCTTCGTGCAGCATATTAAACCTTAATGCAGTAAAAACAATATCAATAAACAAAAAAGGAAATCAATGTATTAAGGACGTTCTTAATCGTATGAAGAGAACAATTTTACTACAATATTTCACGAAGTTACTGGATAATGCGTTTTATCAAATTGTACTAATTCTGATATTATTCATTTGTCAGTCCACGAATCAAAAACAAGCTTCCATGGCGAACTTTCGAATACATTCCCGTAAATCTTCCTTCGCAATGAAGTTTTATCGATAACGTAATAATGTCGTGATACTGTCACATTTCCTACGAAACCCACGCGTATTATATTTTTCATTGTAAACCATCCAACCCTTAAATGGGATTTTATCTTTTGAAATTGTCAACAAGATGCGAAGGTTACCTGAGAATATTTGTAAACCTTAATGAGATAAATTCACGTGAAGTTTTTGATCTTACGTAGTGTACTATGTATCACTCCAAATTGCAACCAAAAATTTAGAAATTTATTCGAAAATTACCTTATTCGAAACGATAAGAAAACTTTTCGCGTAAATTAAAAAACGAAAAAATTACTTACCAATGAGCGGTCCTATTTCAAGGGAGTTTTCGAAACTAGATTAATTTTTCAACATAGTTTGTGTGATGGGTAAATGTCGGATGTAAATCCTTGGCCCTGAGGTGTTACAATTATTGAATAATGCAAAGAACGATTTCTTTGTCTGATATAAAAGGGGTTTCCAATATCGCGTTTTAATTAGTCTAAACACCAAGCGAAAACTTCATTCGACATTATGGTTCATTCTTTAATCTAAAATACGTGAAACCATATGCGACCTTATCTGTGGGAATTTAGCATATTCGTGATTTATTTTTTTTATAATCGATTCGCAAAAAATTAACTTTGAAAATAGGCTGACCTTAAACCTATTGAATTAATTTTGAACCGATTTAAAAATAATATCGTTCATTAAGCGTCATTTTCATTTTAAATACCCCTGAATTGTAGTATCAATTATGGTACATGTTGCATGTTAATCAGTCATTGAAACATTTTACACTTGTAGCGTCGAGATGTCATTTTTCCGATTGATGCAGTCGCATTATCGAGTTACAGTTTTCGTGTAATTTTTCAAGATTTCACGAGAAACGATGCAAATCAACGTCGCAATTATAACTTGACGTATTTCACTCGCGCAAGGTATCGATCCAAATAATATTCGTGCGAATAATTAATTTTCATTAAAGCTAAATCGAAAGTTTTGAAATTTAATAAAATTAAGTAGGTTGAGCGTTAATTCGTTATTTTTCGTGCATTTCGTTTTTTTTTTTTTATAATTTTGCGTTTTTCGTAAAAGTAGATTTTTATCAAATTTAAAAAATGAAAAAGAAATATAATTTGGAAATTTGAAATGATAAATGAAAAAAAAATTATACCCAATTTATGATACGTAAATAACAATAATAAATATTTTCAATTACTTCTACTGACGAAGCAGTGTTGCCTATTAGCAAAAAATAAAAACTACGTTCGATAATTTGGGCATTGAACGAATTTTATCTATAATCTATATATAAAATAATAACCGTTTTCTTTGTGACGTCATCACAAAAGAACGAGCGAACCGAATTTCGTCAAATTTTAAACAGTAAATTACCGGTAATTACCGTAAATATGCAAAGTTTATGTTAAGTTACTGAAAACTGAAAATTTATGGTAAATCATCACTGGTTACTAACTGTAAATCAACGGTAAATTACCGTAAATTGGCGGTAAAATACACAAATTGACGGTAAATTACCGCAAATTATGGTTAAATCATTGTAAATTACCGGTGAATTACATAAATTAAATTACTGGTAAATGATAAAAATTGACGATAAATCACTATAGATTACCGGGTAAATTACCATAAATGATCGGTAAATTACCCAAAATTAGCGGTAAATAACTCTAAATTACCGGTAAATTACCGTAAATTATCGATAGATTACCATAAATTACCACAAGCTATCGGTAAATTACCCAAAATTACCGGTAAATAACTTAAAATTACCGGTAAATTACCATAAATTACCGCAAGTACTGCGAATTTACGGTAATTATTGCAACATTAAGATTTTTGCAACATCAATTACGATTGAGAGTTATTATAAATAGGAAAAAAAAGGAGTGTACGGTAGCGAGCATCGCAAAGTGATGTGAGGGGGTTTTGGTGGCTTGGCCCCCAACTAGCGAAGCTAGTAACACGTGAAAGTACTACGTCGTGTATAGCAACACCGATAACAAAATCGATTTTCAATATGTATTTACCAAGAAGATGGGAATGTTTAGAAACTTCATCGATGCGGCGGTGCGAGCACAATGCAAAATGGAATGAATTGAAAATTAGGTGATAAATTAGACACTTCAAGACATCCTTGCGACGTCGCGGTCGTTAAAACGCGAAAACAAAGACATCCCGACGCCGGCATAAAAAACACGTCGCAATGCGACCGAAATTTTACAAAATTCCGAATTTGTTCGCGAGTATTTTCGAATCGATATTCGCGCGATTTACATTTTGAAAAGTGTATAATGTATCTGGAATCTACATAAAGTATCGCGCGGTTGATGATTTGCTACGCGTCGAGTAACGGAACCTAGATCGGTGCACGTGTCACCGAATGAAAGAAAATTCCCCGATGAACCAATTTTACAATCATTTCATAATGTAATGCGTACTTACCGAATGATTTAATGATTTAAATAGCAAACAGTCGATAATCACACTACGCGGCTTTGGACTTGGTACACGGGTTAACTACGTTTCTTTTGCAGACTTTAGGATTTATGTACGTTGTTCGTTGAGAGAAAATACAACGTATTGAGATTTCAACCCTCATTAAAGCGTGTAAATCGTGCTACAATGCTTAGTTTTCGAGGAGAATTCGAAAAAAAAAATAGCACGTTGATGTTTAAAAAGACCAAGTCGGCGGGTGGTGTATTTAAATGGAATTGGCGATGTTGCCAAATTATTCAGTTTTAGGGATGAGGTGAAATCGTTGAAACTAATTTCGCGTAGATATTCAGAGGTATTTATCGAATTTTGATTGATTTTGTTGCGTCTTATCCAAGATGGCGATTCTTATCAATTTCATCGGTTTGATGGTAAAATAAACCAAAAGCTTTATATTAGTCCAGACGAGGTGGACTTTTTATTCCAATTGCTGTCATTGTTTTTGCGCGCGCGGAAATGGTGGAAGGGATGCCTAACAACGAACTAGAAGTCACCATCGGCAAGGCGCGAGCTTCGTGTATTCAGCGTGAAATGTTTGAGAAGTGTTGCTTCAAATTGAATTCTAGTAATGACCAAAAGTGTTGGAAAATGCATCGAGACCAATTTTTATATACATTTTCTTTCGTGAAATCAGCAGGAGGGATGGTAGACGCGTTTCAGACACGGGGGGATGGATCCTTGGAAAATGGGAGGGCTGAAAAATGGGCACCATCGCTTGAATAATTCTCTCTAGTGCGCGGAACAAGAATCAACTGTAAATTTGCTTTCAACAGCGCAATCGAGAGAATACGCTATTTTACTGTCTAAATACAATAGCATCGGTGAAAGTTTGTATACGGTTGTAACCTTCTTGAAATATGCTACATTTTCTATTCGTAGTATTTTCCGTTTAAGGAATTATGCTCGACGTAAATTCACTTTGAAATAATCTCGTGAATTTTCGAATTTTTCATTTGTGAACCCCTGACGCGGTTAAGCTACGATAAAGAGCTGACATGTGCCATAATCCAAATGTCATTTTGTGATACAATCTTGATAAGTTGCAATAATTACCGTAAGTTCGCAGTATTTGTGGTGATTTATGGTAATTTACCGGTAATCTATGATAATTAACCGGTAATCTATGGTAATTTACGGTAATTTATGGTAATTTACCGGCAATCTATGGTAATAACTTGATAAGTTTTAGTAATTACCGTAAGTTCGCAGTATTTTCGGTAATTTATGGTAATTTACGGTAATTTACCGGCAATCTATGGTAATAACTTGATAAGTTACAATAATTACTGTAAGTTCGCAGTATTTGTGGAGAATTATGGTAATTTACCGGTAATCTATGGTAATTTACCGGTAATTTACGGTAATTTACCAGCAATCTATGGTAATAACTTGATAAGTTTTAGTAATTACCGTATGTTCGCAGTATTTTCGGTAATTTATGGTAATTTACGGTAATTTACCGGCAATCTATGGTAATAACTTGATAAGTTACAATAATTACTGTAAGTTCGCAGTATTTGTGGAGAATTATGGTAATTTACCGGTAATCTATGGTAATTTACCGGTAATTTACGGTAATTTACCAGCAATCTATGGTAATAACTTGATAAGTTTTAGTAATTACCGTATGTTCGCAGTATTTTCGGTAATTTATGGTAATTTACGGTAATTTACCGGCAATCTATGGTAATAACTTGATAAGTTACAATAATTACTGTAAGTTCGCAGTATTTGTGGTAAGTTATGGTAATTTACCGGTAATCTATGGTAATTTACCGGTAATTTATGGTAATTTACCAGCAATCTATGGTAATAAGTTTCAGTAATTACCGTAAGTTTGCAGTATTGGCGGTAATTTATGGTAATTTACCAGTAATTTCGGGTAATTTACGGGTACTTAATGGTAATTTACCGGTAATTCGGGGTAATTTATAGTAATTTACAGGTAATTTATGGTAATTTTCCGTTAATTCTTATAATTTACCAGTAATTTAATTTGTGTAATTCACCGGTATTTTACAATAATTTAACCATAATTTGTAGTAATTCACCGTCATTTTTGTGTATTTTACCACCAATTTACGGTAATTTACTGTCGTTATACAGTGAGTAACCGATGATGATTTACCATAAAATTCGCGGTTTTTCGGTAACTTACCACCAACTTTGCGTATTTACGGTAATTACCGGTAATTTACTATGTTTAAAATTTTACGAAATTCGATTCGCTCGTTGTGGCGAGATGACGTCACAAAGGAAACAGTTATCATTCTATCATATATTTAGTATATAGATTTAAGTTAACGCGTTTTTTGAAGAACTTGGAATGACTTGAAAGAAAAACTTTTGAAATAAAAGTTACTGGAAAATAACTGAGGAACATTTTTTGCGTTGAACATTTTTTTGTATTTTTTCAAATTTAGCCAAAATTTTGCTGTTTTCTCAGCATTGCGAATGGAATTCCTTAGTTGGAGCGACTTGAGGTGAACATTTTTGAAACAGTAATTATCTGAAATTAGATGAGAAAGTTTTTTGGTTTGAAACAGTTTTTCGTATCTCCTCAAATTTCGCCTCAATCACGAACAAATTCGAGGCGAGCTGAAAGAAAACTGTTTGAATGAAAAACAAAAATAAAGGATTTCTAAGGTGAAAAAAATTCGTGTAGTTGTGTATTTCTCATCTGTGTACAAGTGCATCGTGCTTTATACGCAGATAATTATTAAGCAACGTTATTATTCTTTGCTCAAGCGTTTAAATTTTCTTATCTTAGTCGTAGTCGTACTATCTACTCCGACGTAGTACTTCGGTCACTTCGCATAGGTATAAGTTTTTATGATAAAGCAATAGTTAATTGACTCAGTTGAAGTTGAAACTGTTGCTGTGTTTTGTGCGTTATTGCATTGTGCGTCGTTAAATGATAAAATGACCGATCAAGTGACATCGAGTGTGACAAATGAAGGCCAACATGATACGCGTAAAAATTGCAAATTTTCTTGCCTCATAGCGCCTCGTAAGTTTTTTTTCGAGAGTTTCGATAAAATTTTTGAAATATTAGTTTATTATACATAAAATCAACGATAAAAATCATGTGTCGTTATTTCGCGCTTAATACAAAGACAAACGATGTATTAATTTAGAGATCAATTAACGCCTACGATTTCAATAAAAATTTCCATTATTGTTTTTTAAAACTGTAACGTATATTTTCGTTTTCATTTGGTATTTTAACAAGCACCCGTATAATTATTGCATACGGTTCGTGTTAAATACTCATGAATTATAATTACGAGTTATGACTTGAGAGTATAAATACTCGTATCTTTACAATAATCGATTACATAATCACGAAGATATTCTGCTTTGGCGTACTTTACCTGAAACGAATTACACGAAGATTCATATGACTATTCTTTCGTTCAGGATGACAAATAAAAAACAATTTCACAATATCGTACTAGGTTCCATGTTCGATTTAATTTTGAAATCGAGATATTTAAGTTGAAAGTGTTATAACACCGATTGTCACATCATGACTAACGAATGATGAATTTTAAATTTTCGAGACGAATAGATTTATTTATCAAGAAGGACTTGCGAATGATTGACTCATTGTGTATCGTTCATTATTTATTTATGCATTTTTTCTCTTTATTTCGATTACAATTATCATCTGTATGATTGTATTGTTTCAGATATTTGGTTTAAGCCCGAACGTTTAAACCCAACAGGTAAATTTTTGTTTGAGACATGCCGGCGAAAATGCATGCATGAGTTTTCCGCATTTGATTCATTCGTAATGTATGTTTAGTTGGTAGTTTAGATTGCTTTTCTTTTTTTCGCATGATGCCTGATTTTTTTTAAAGATAGCTCAGCCATGTTAGTTAGTACCGAGTAGTTAATGGTTAAATCTTTTTGGAGTTTGAATCGATTTTCCGTAAATCTTCGTGAAACAGACGAACTTCAATTTTTACACTCAATTTTTAATCTCGCTTTACTTTGCCGGAATTGAAAAAATTAAAATACCTATTTGAAACCGCACTAATGCCTATTTCATTTCATGACTGAAGCAAAGTTTTTATTTTGTATTATTGTTTTTCACTCGTAACTTACTATCTACGTTGAATAGTTAAATATTTCTTTTATTTCTTCAATTTCTTATCTCTATTTACATTATACGCATATCACCAGAAATTCAATTCAACAACGAAACTAGGTATTTTCATGAACACGATTCGTATTGCGAGCAATGTATTCTCTGAAATAACTCGTAATTTGAAAATTAGCATATAAGTAATTCTTCAAACAACGGTAATTATTCGTAAGATTCATACTATTACCTGTAAACATAAGTAAACATATATGTAAGAGGTACCTGGAGGTACCTATACCTCCTCTTAGGAGAAAAATTCCGACCTGTACTCTTTTTGATTTAGTATTGCGTGGTGTACCCTTGTTACGGACTTTAGTCTAGTCGGACCCCCACATTTGCCAGTTTTTTTCCCCAAGTCCCGTTCGGGTATGTTCGGGTACGTTCGGGTATGTTTGAAAACATTACGATTGGACGTTGTAAGCTATGCTACAAAATAGTGTGTTTGATAATGGCGATTATTGCGATTGATGACTAATAAAAAAATTAATCTTTATTAATTAGGGTTTATTTTAATATAATTTATAGAGCTAAGAGCTAGAACTGAACTGCGTGATGCTTATTAGTACATTACATCACTTTCAATTAGGTAAAAACTGATTTTAAAACATGAAAGATACATGCTTCCAATCCGAAAGTATCGAATTTTTTAATAATTGATTTGATATGAAGATTTGATGTATTAATTACCTACACTTATCAAAGTAATTTCGGCCTAAATCTTTCGTTTTATTTATTCAATTATTATAAATATGTAAAATAAACTGTCAACAATATTTTTTCAACACTATATTACATTTCAAGTACTTCCGATAACATCCGAACGCATCCGAAGTACTCCGAACGCGACTTGTAAGAAAACTGTTTACAAATGTGGGGGTCCGACTAGACACAAGTTTGATATAGTCGGAAAATAAACTCGTGGAATTTTTGTAAGAAATCGTGCCCTCGTGAAAAGACGGCGGTGGTGGAACGAAATCAATTCGTTTCGTTCCACTTAACGTTTCGACGGGTTTTTGCGATTTTGCTTCGTTTCTTCGCTGAAATGATTTCGTTTCGTTACGTTTTTTACTGTTTTGTTTGGTTCTTTTTTTTTCAAAAAATTCATCAAAATCCATCAAAATTCATTATGTAAAACAAAAAACAAACAAAGATCAACTTCTGATGTGCATGTGTCTCTGTGGTTACTTTTCTACATGATACGATTTTCAGCATGATTTTCTTGGAAGTATTTCAATAGGAGCACTGAGCAAACGTATATTTCGTTGAAAAATAATGGAAAAATAACAAATTAAATGTTGAAAATTACATTAACGGAAACGAAATAAAATATCGTTTCGTTTCGTATAACGTTACAGCAATGTTTTTGAAAAAAGTGCGTTTCGTTTCTTATTTCGTTCCACCATCCCTGATTTCTAGCAAGATTTTCTTGGAAGTATCTCAGTTGGAGCGCTGAACAAACATATTTCGTTGAAAAATAATGGAAAAATCTCAAATTAATTACAGTAACGGAAACGATGTGAAATATTTCGTTTCGTTCCACATTTCGTTACTTCTTTTCAAACAAAATCGTTTCGTATAACGTTACAGCAATTTTTTTTTGAAAAATATGCGTTTCGTTTCTTATTTCGTTTCCCAACCCCTGTAAAAAGACAAATGAATGAAGTAAGATTAATTATAATGAAGGAAGGAGGAACGTCAAAATACGAGTATACCTAAACCTACATGCGTTATACACTTGCGCGATACATAAATATTCGTAAGCTGTAACAATAACATACTCGTATGTCAAAAATACTGCTTTTCGTAGTATTACGTATTTGAGATATTTTTCACAATGAATTTTCTACGGTTAGTAAATAAACAGAGAATTTCCTCGATAATTTTCGCACGATAAAAAAGTACATCTAAGCGACTTCTATTTTTCACTCGACCAAACAAAACTTGCACTATTGTACAGTTTCCTCGTATAGAGCGCGTAAGCGTCCGGTTTCCTTGAGATGGTAATTTTCACAGGGGGAAACCGGGGATACCACAAAATACAACGTAATAAGTTTTCCTCTTCTACGGTGAAAATGTCGGTCAAAAAAGTAGTCACACTCGGGCCTATTGCTCTACTGACGAGTTGCTCCGAAGATGGCCGATTGTCGGTGTCCCTTTGCGAAGGGCTGT
Organism: Maconellicoccus hirsutus; assembly: GCA_003261595.1. NCBI lineage: Eukaryota > Metazoa > Arthropoda > Insecta > Hemiptera > Pseudococcidae > Maconellicoccus > Maconellicoccus hirsutus. The sequence continues at coordinate 3,176 of QBDW01000452.1, read as the reverse complement.
ATCGATCTGAGCGCGAAGCGATGTTCATTGTTTGTTTTGTAGCGGAGTCGTCGCGTTGGTGGGGGTGAAATTATCTGCGAGTGCATTTACTGCGTAAATTATTTTGGGATTTTGTATATCTGTGAAATATCTTTGTCTAGTACTCGCGCGAATTTCGCGATAGAGCTGAATTTTTAAGCTTGCAGCCGGTACAAGGCCTGATTACATGTCTGTATTATTAGAATTTCGCGTTCGGTGGAAAGTGGCCAAAGTTTCGTTCGAGTAATTCCTGTAGTTTGCAGTTCTCGACGGTGTAGTTGAAGTGATAACGCGCTTATCAAGGATTCGAATTTGGTTTTCGTGTATCGAATGAAGTCGTAGTTGCGTCGATTGTGTGTGAATTTTTTCCAGTGTTTTAAAAATATTTATCATCATGTTAACCAGAGCTGAATGTAAGTAATGTTATGAAAGATTTGTCGTATGTGCAATCGCGTTATTTTCTCTAGATGTAGAGACACGAGTTGACTGACGATTGATTCAGTTTCCAAATGTTATCGCAGTGGGAGTTAATTACTTTGTGCTGATCTTTTGTCTTCATTATTTAAGGAATTACTGAGTGAATGTTCTTGAGGAAGTATTATAAAGGTACCTGCGAAACGTTCTCGTATATGATATTCGTTCGAATTTACCAATTAAATAATCGTTTCCGATCAACGAGCAATTATTACATTTAATTTAAATTACTTATAAATAATGTTATTGATCGGTTATTTACAAAATTATAATTACGCATCCTTATCGCGTTAACTGGATGAAGTGATTGTTTACAAACAATGCACTATCATTTTACGATCTGGTAAAACTATCTTTAAGATGAACAGCGTTGAACGTGTTAGTGGTGGGATTTATGTGTATCGTTGTTTCTGTAATGAGGTTTCATTATTTTCAAAAACGGATAATTTTTAGCTCCTAATGCTTATTGAAAATCAATAAATTTACAAATTTGCTCCAATAGACGGGTTTTTTAATCGACTCGCTTCAAAAGGCCATTTTTGATTGGATGACGTTTTATTAATTTTAACCAATCAACGATCCCAAATCAAAAAGCACTATAAATCGTGAAAAAATGAGGTAAGAACGCGGCTAAAAATTGACTCGTTCATTTTGATTTTCAAATTCAAACTCCGAAAAAGATTTCGTTTTTGCGGGAAACAAAGTTGTTTTATTTTCGAAAACAAAAAACAATAATTTCCAACTCGGTGAGTTTTCCGTATTTTTCCAAAAGGTTCAAGAACTAGACAACGTTTTGGTTCGTGAAAAAAAGCTCGCTTGTTGCAAACTTGCAATTACACGATAAAAGAGATGTGGCGCCGCTTAGTTTGTAAATAGTTAACGACACCGTTTATTATTATTTTCTTTATTCATGAGATAGTTGCGAGCTGCATTTCGTGCTTGCATTTCACCCTTCAAACGTTCAAACACACGTTTAACCCCTTTATGCAGCACCCTCGCTGTTGCGCTTTGCGTGGAAACTTGAAAAGCTCGTCGATTCTATACGCGAATGGTTTCAACTGACGTGCAAGAACTACGGAGCTTTCGTGTAATTTGAATGGGGTGATCAACTTTGGGGTTTGGTTTTGTTAGCGAGGTGTAACTTTTCGATGGATTTTTTGTGCGTGATGATGTAATCAACGAAAGATAATTGGCGGAGTTGCATGAAAGTTCGTTATTACTTTATGGTTGAAGTTCGATCGTGACGTAGGAACATATCGAAGTTTTAAAAGTGCACAGTGGAGAATAACGTAACTTATGAGTGAGCTTATTTGTGGTCAGTTCTTATGCGATGATGAATAGTAGATGTATAATGTACGTTCCTAGTTCCTACGTTCTGCGCCACTCAACAATTTCTCATTTTTTATTTTATTTTTCAACATCCTAGCGAAGCTTAGAATTCTCTAAATTTTCATGTTGAATTTGTTAACATTTTCAAGTAATTATGTAATATAGGTAGAGGTACCTATTAAATTAATGTTTTGGCGATTATCTCTCCAATAACATTCAGGATTTTTCTTTTCTTCTGTTTTTCTCCCTTCCATTTTCTTATTAGAACGTGTGTCTTCGCTCGGCACGTTCGAATGTTACTTTACTTGTAATATGAAAAACGTCGAAGTAATATAGTTTTTTTAATTCAAGTTTTCGTTTATTTTTTGTGTTTAAAATGAGTGGCTGAGGTGATAGTAAACACCAGGCGATGGGCCTGGCTCCTGGCATCTCCCCTTAGTAAAAAGAAAAATATAAATACAAAAAAAATCTAAGTCAAGTTTTTTTTAGTTTTTTTTAATAATTTTTTAGGTTGAAATATTCTCTTTGTGGAATTATTATTGTTATTAATTATTATCATCTCAAAATACTCATTTCAGTGAGTTCTTTTCTCTTCATTCTTCTTCTTCTTTATTCTTCTTTCTTTCTTTTTCTCTCTTCTTCTCTGTTTCCTTTTCTTCTTCTGTTTCTTTCTTTCCCGTTTCTTTCTTCTTTAAATTATTCATTTTTTTTAGTTTTTTTATGTGTTTATGACCAAAAGTCGTATTTGTGGTTTTCACAAATTCTTCTTTTTCTTTTGCTTCCTTTTCTTCTTCATAAAATACGAACCCTAATCTTCATTTTTTTCCCCTCATTAATAAATCCGTTGTAGCTGATCCTCACCCCAAAGTTTATTTTTTCTATACCACAATTATCTATTTTTTTCTCAATTTTTTATTTCAACATGTTTCAAAAATTCCAAATTTTTATATCCAACTTGTATCCATTTAGCTACATTTTCTTATATTTTTCCAAGATTTTTCTATAGAATTCACTTTATGATGTCTTTCTGTGCAATCCAATAATTTCTCAAATTTTTCCTCACTTTTTAGCTTTCTGAAAAATTCTAGAAGTTCTACTATTTTTATACTGAATTTTTGTACACTGCAGAATTTTAAAAAACCCTATTTTTCCGAAGTAAATAATTTGTCATTTTTAGAAGAAAAATATAGCATTTTCTCGTAATCTTTTGTCGAGCAAGGTTACCACACCAATCTTATTAATTTTATATATAATATTAACTTTGACTATTTAATTCAATTTAAAAAAAATATTTTAAGTCACTTTATGTTATTATAACCCTGTGACGTTAAACATCAAATAAAAAAAGTATATAT
>QBDW01000451.1:0-12232 GCA_003261595.1 Maconellicoccus hirsutus | reverse complement strand
AAAAAAAAAACGCCAAAAAACTGCAAAAACCGCGTTTAACACGCTACAGCAACCGGTTGTGCAGCTGCCTCATGAAAAAAATCATATATCTGGTATCAGGGAACACTCCTCTTTTGAACCCGCAATCAGATTTTTCCCCCTGCTTGGTCAAAAATAATTGTTTTTGATGTCCCCCCCCCCCATTGTGCAACTTGAAAAAATTTTCAATTAACATTTTCGTGAATGCTCCTACACCACCAACAGTTCACCTGGTAGTTTTTTTTACCCCCAAAAAATCACAGTACATGAACACTTTTTCCACATATCTCGTTTTTTAACACAACCACATAAATATGTACTTTTATGCAAGAGATGCCGTAATATGTCATCCCCCAAATTACGAGGTAACGATGAAACCATTTCTTGTTCATCAACCGGTACATTAATAACTTGGCCAACTATTTTACACGAACCTGGGCAATATCTTAAATGTACCATTCACATAAAGGGTAATCGCAGAGAAATTAGTCTTTCTGTAATAATATCTAAATCAGGTAGATGTTCTGGAATTTTTACAAATTTGAAACCCTTGACTGTAGCAAAAACGAGTAACTTTTTCTTTTTTTACATGATGCACATTGCATACACAAACGACAAATTGTAAGTTCATATTTCGATGAATCGTTAACAAGGTTTTTTTACAGAACCAAATTTTATCGCAAATGTTGCACATCTGAAAATGTTTATACGACATTTACGCACTCTTTAACATCGTTATTATAAAATAATCGCTAATAAGTAGGTGCCTGATCTAATGAATTGTCATAAAAAGATCGTCACAAATTTTTGCATCACTGCATTCCTTCTTCCCATGTACGACCTTTCAATTTCATTCTTTCTCTGTACTCCTTACTTCTAATAGCGCAATTTTTCACTACTTTTTCCACATCATTTTCAATTTTTAAACGGTTTTTTTCACGATAATTTTTCATATATGCAGATAGTTTTCTTTTATAATTGTTCATCACAGCACACACTAAAAGCACGTGGCGATTCATATATCAGTCGCTTATCTAATTCTTCCAGTGGTCGTATCTTTGCTGACAATCTACTTCTTCCAGTGGTCTTATCTTTGCTGACATAATTTCTCAGATAACCAGATTTCACATATTCCCATATTATTCGTGGTTACACTTTTTCGTCTCGCTATTTTCCTTACCAACGTGCCCATAGACATCATCCGATGTCAAAAAACATCCTGAAGGCATTTTAGTGTAACTTATACGCTGTGTGTAGCTTGTGCATATACGAACGTGTAAAAAGGACGCTTAGAGATAACGCGAAGCTGCATCCGGTGATGATCGTTCAACGAAATTTTTGAAACGAATTAGAACAAAAGTTACTGTTGCATTGTCTAAAGTCTAATGATGACTTAGTGGTGAAAAAAAAGTAGGAATAAAATAAGAAAAAAATCAGCTACGCTTATCTCAACAAAATAAAGTCATTTTCAGCCTTCCTCTCAAGTCTCAACACGTATACAGGAACCAATCCGAAATTCCAGCAAATCAAGTACTGATTATTCTCAATCTTTATCTACATTCGCAATCAAATCGGCCAGGATTTCGTTACCAAAGCCAAGGGGTTCGGGGTCATCGTAACAAAACCAATTTCAAATCTTCAAAATTAGATAAATCATCTAACTCAGCGAGCTACAGCAACATACTCATCTTCATTACATTTTAGCTTTATTCGTCCTCGTGAAAACTTTATTGTTTTAAATGCTCATCCACAATATCCCAAGTCGAGCCTATTGAAATGTAAACCGTGTAAACTAAGTTAAGTCGTTATTTTTAATTTGAATATTTCCGCGCATTTTTCTTTCGCTTGTCATTCCATATAATTTAAACTTCTCTCTTTATAAATCTGTCTGCCGTTAAAAGGAAGAAAAAAATCGCGAAAAAATACGAAGAAAAAGAAAGCAGAATTTCATTTGTAGCGAAACGAAGGGGTAGAAATGCGGGCAGGAGTAAAAACTTCAACTTTTTTCACAACGTTATTTAATGAAAGAGACGAGTAGTGTAGGCCTTTAAGAATTCATATTTGTACCGTTAACGCGATTCTTTTCTTTACCCTGGTTGTTTTTTCTCCTTTTTTTTATTAATTTCGCCCGTTTAATTACCTTTAGTAGTTTATTAAAAAGTGAAAAAAAGGCGATTTTTTTTGACTGCGTAAAACAGATATATACCTATACAAATAAGTTTATAGCGTCGTTTTCCCGCTGGTGTTTTTTTCCCATTCGCTTTTGGGTTTTTTCGCCCGGTTTTTTGCTGTTTAAAAAGCTTCGCATTTTTTTCTCGTTTTGAAGTGTAAAATTAACGAGGCGTTTAGATTTTTCGATATTGTAAATTTGATCGAAGGCGCCTGGTTTTTTCCTTTATTATTGCTTTTGCTCTTTTTATGCTCTCTTTTTTTTCGTTAAACGACGATTTAATTTATCGCGAGCAATGAATATGTTTCGTTATTTGTTTGATGAAATTTTTCGCAATGGTATTTTTTTTCACGAGTACTTCATCATCTTGGTTTTCGTCTTCGTGGATTCGTACTCAAATGAGAAAGTTATTCGGCAGACGTTGATCGAAGGGATGCGTAGGTGTTGAGCGTACTTGTGATGCGGATGATTTCAGAAATGATTGAATATGCTAGAGTGTGCCGAAACCGGTATTCAGAGTATTCAATAGTACGTAGCGTAGACGTAGGCGTTATGAAGAGGATTTTTTGGTCGGAACGAATTCGACGAGATGATAAGAGAATGAGAGAAGGTGGATTTTTGGTAATTTTTTCGAGGTTTTTCCACTTGGAAATCTGGGTTCACCTCGTGATCTTGAGGGTATTAGAAATATCGATTTTAGCACCGCGGATGTTACAGGACTTCGAATGCGAAAGGGTGAATTTCGTCTAAGCCTTACACGCCGTTTCCATTCGTGTAATTGGTCCTTTTCGGGATAAATTTTAATCACGCGATTCGACACGTAATGAATATTCATCGGTGTCGTTGCTTCCATCGGGACCGCGGGTCAACGTCTCCGGGTTTCGTTCGTTTCGCGTCTTATCCGACGACACGGAGATGAGACGGATAAGCGCGTGAAAGGAGAAAGTATCACGCGGAGTTGGATTTAATCCGAATTTGCATTGATTTTCATCAACTAAGGAGTTATGGGATTTGGAGACGTTAACGCCAACATGACGAATAGTGCTGTTTTCGATAAATCGACGTTTCGATTTCGCTGTGTCGAATTAATAAATCGTAGAAAGTTACAATTTTCATGGCTACTAGGATATCTTCGAAAATGATTTTTTTGTTAGCGTAAGTTCGCATTTGATGCGAAAGTTACAATAGGGGAAAATTTACCGGTGAAAGTATTAAAATAAGTGTCAATAAACGACACAATTTCAATCATTACACTCTCTAAACATCTATTTAGGCTGAAAACTCGCACAAAAAGAGTCCGATCAAAGGTAATGTCGAAAATACCTCGAAAACTACATCCATACTTCTACCTGTTTTCGAGGAACCACAATTTCGAGGACCTAAGCGTCACATCAACCAAAATGACATTCGAATTGAATCTAACAAAAGTTTTTTTTGATGTCGCCAAGAGTTCGTTGGGCTCTCAAGGGTGAAGCGTATAGGAAAACATGTAAAAGACAAACAAAGGTATATTCCTGGAATAACGTGATTCGATCGGAATAGTTTTAGGAAATGCGTTGAAAAAACGGTAAAATATTTTAAATGGTTTCGATGACCGGTTTCATTGTGTACTGCGTCTCAAAGTAAAATGTGGAAGTGTTTGTTTTTTGTCAATATTATAATCAACACGAACGGCGGGTTTTTTCGCTAACACCATTAACTATTATTTCAAAAAGTCTCTACTTCGAAAAAAAGAATAGCCATATAAAGAATTAATGATGCTAAATTTCATCTGTAAAGAAGGATTGTCTTTAGCTTCCACTATTTCCTCGAACGAAACAAAAACCCAACGGGATAGACATCAAGACATCATGGACTGTGAAACATAAACCTTAGACAATGACATCGAACTAATTACAATGTTGTACAGGGTGTTCCGCAACCAGTGCACCGCCTTCATATCCATGATGCAACTACCAAATTATACAACTACAGGGTCATCGACGAAAAGCGAGCCCCTGACTTTGAAAAATTATTGTGAAGCCCGCAGTAGAGTTACTGAAACCAGGAATAGGAATACGGAGGTTGTTATACAACTCCTTGCGCGTCTTTTGGGTCAGGTACGAACTCCTGGAAAATTCTTCTCCATTTTTTGGAAATGGTTAAAGAAAAAAAGTCAAAAAACCATTTTGGGTATTTTTCTCTCAAAAATCTAAAAATGGAAGGATTGGGTCAAAATGTACCCAGACTAGTATATTTTGATGCGAGAAATCCAAAAATGGTGGAGTTGGTCACCCAACCCCCTTTACTTCATGACCTTTTTCTTTAGTTAAATTTTCTACCAAACCCCCGTAAAAAGCGAAATCCCACGTATCCATGGTGGGAACCAGTATGTTTTGCTGCGAGGAATCCGAAATCGGCGAAGTTGGTCACCCATCCCCCTTCCCACTAAAAGGAGTTGAATTTTTCAGTTAAATTTTCCTACGAAATCCCTTGTAGAGACAAGTCTAGTTGGACGGACGCTATTTTTTAATTGCATCCTATCGTGTCGCTTCGCGTTTACACGTTTTTTTTTAGAGAATTTCACTGAAAAATTCAACTGTTTATAAAAATCAAATTGTAAACGATACTCAAGAGAGTTGATAGGAAAAACATAAATCCATATTGCTTTCATGTAGAATTTAGATCATCAATTTTTCGAAACACAATTTTCAAAGTTTATTGCCTTGAAGAATTTTTGCAAAGGCTGGACCTAAAAGGATGAAACTCGCGCGATCACTCTTAACGATCTGGAATTGTTACCACGCGTACCCCATAGTTTTTCCTACAGCATAGAAAAATTTCAAGCCATTCGGTTTTAGAACTGGAATTATGAAGAAACGAACAAGGGACGTTTAAAAACACCCTACGAGTTTTTAACAACGTAGAACATTTTTGTAAAAATTAAGTTTGCCTTTGTTATCACGTATTTAGACATTTCGCCATTATCAAAGCCATAATCGATTTTTTCTCATTCGATATCACACATCTTTGCTTGTTACAAATACACTCACCAACTAATGAATTCTTCAAAAATACCGGAAACCAGCTGCAATACATTCAAACACGTCAACTGATACAAAAGAATCAAACAATTCGAACCTGAAACAAATAAAAAAAGAAATCTTATTAATCAGAGTATCATCGCGCCTTCGTATTCTTTTACTATCCTAATAACCTCTTAGAGACTATTTATAAAATGCCTTTCATCGTCTAAAATACACGAAAAAATTTCCACTTTCGACGTATTTTCGAAGGCTTACATTCGTTAATTACTCAAATGTGACAATACAATTGTAAAACATCTAATAGCTTGAAAGAATCACAAAATACACCTCTCGCGTACAAAAAAATCTACGAAAAAACCAACGGACCTATTGAAAATACCTCTATATGTCGACATATCACGTTCCAGCCACCCTTCTTAAAATCACAATTATGTCGACTAACCAGCAAAAGCAAACAATACATTAGAAATCTCAAACCAAGGTTGACATTATGGCAAAAAATTTTCACCTTTTTAAAAAAAATCTTTGATAATTTAGTAACTATCTAAATGAACGTTAGAAATATAGTACGTTAAATGTGTATTCCGTCCTTGCATTAGCAACATATAGAATTTCAATAATTTTTCGATGACGTAATTTTTTTCACTCGATAATATAATGAACCAGTTTGCTCAACTTTCGTAGTGGATTTGAGTTACATCAACATTATACATTTTAATTCCAAATTCAAAAATTTGAAAATCAACCTAGAATTTTAACTGCTAAGCGAACAAAACAATAAATTATACTTCAACGGACAATTTTCTACGCGCTTTACCACATGAACTTCTTAATTTAATAATTCCTAGTTTTTAAGATCAAATAAAATGCCTGAAAAAAAAAATAAGCAAGGGAAACAACGGAACTTTGTGTTTTTTATGATATCGCTTACATTGTACATTTTGAAGCTGAAGAAATTAAAAGTTTTCGTGACTGGTTGATTTATTTTGTGCGATGAAAAATTTTCACAAATAACCTACATTTTCCATTTTCAATTGTTAATGAATTGAAGCATCATTTAGAATATTTTATTCGTTAAATAATAAGTTGTGATTATTTATTTCGATTTAAAACGTAGAAAATTATAATGAATTTTTTTTTACATCTTGTAAGAAGTTTCTTCATTACACCTCATGAATTGTAAACCGGACTCCTGTATCTCACTTTATTAAAAAGTTATATTTCACGTAATTTCAAAATTAGAACTTGGAAAAAATTTTCGATTTTTTTTCATTTTTAATGTTTTTAAGTACTGGAACAAGATTCTGAGCGCAAATTTTAATGAAAAATGATATTCTGTATTTTTTTTTTACTCAGCAATTAGTAAGATATTGAAATTTGGAAAGAGATTTCTTCAAAAATGTAAAAAAAATTGGATTTTCAACATTTTTTTTAGATATTTAATACACCATAGGCCTCCTTGTTCACCAAGCACAATGATCAACCTTATAAAAAATTCTACATAAGATTAGCTTTCCAACGGCGCAAGTGCAACTATTTATCTACTTAGTTTTGACTAAAAAAATTTCACCAATGACTTCCATTTTTACCCGTAAATTCTCGCTAGAAAGATTCGGTCGATTCTCTTGCTACAAACATTGAAAAAAGTATCCTGTTTTTTGTGATCAGTTCGCCTGTCCCGTTATATCTCCCCTTTCCACGCGATAAAAACAATAATGAGCGAATATTCTTCACGAACAATATAAAGGTCAGAAAAAATAGGAAAAAATGATTACCACTTCGTGATTGGTTACAAGAAGATGGCTTTCTCCAACCCCCCCCCCCCACACCAGCGTCAACCGAAACAACATGCTACACCGCATGTCTTTCGTTGCCATACTGTCTAACCTTACGCATCTAGGATCATTAAATGCCAGAACCGTCGTCCTGTTCGGATTCGCGCAACCAGTTTCAAGTTGATTTTGTTTCTTGTGACTTTCTGAAAATCGTCGATTGGTTTACGCTTCTGCTCGTGTCGCGTGTTTCGCTAATTTTTCTATTATATTTGCGCGAGTGCTGTAATTTTTCCCTTTGAATCTCAGTGTGTTTTACGTTCTCGAATTCGATATTTGTACTGTGAAAACATCAAACTAGATTAAATTTCCAAGGTATGTATGGCGTAGCTTTAATGAGTTATCCCTTCGTAGAAAAATATTTTGGCTATTTTCAGAAAATTCTTAAAAAAAAGAAACGATTAGAAAATAAAATTATTTCAGTTTTCATTTCTATTTTTCATTTTTTAGCTCCGTTGATTTTTACTTTCAGGGATTTCTTTACTCTTTTTATTAATTTGATCTGAATATTTCAGTTGCTTTCTTACTATTTTTTCATCTGAGCATAAAAAATTTCTACTTTTTTGAAATTTCAACTTGCAACTTGAAAGTTCATTAAAACAAAATCGGCAAAAAAAACTTACACGGAGTTAAAATATGTAGTATCGGTTTCCGTTTCTTTTTTTTCCGGGTTTTTGGTTTCCGTTTAATTATAATAGTTACTTATAATATTAGAATTTTTAATTCGTATAAAAGTATAATAATTATGTAATTGAAACTTTATACGCAAATGACGAAAAATGTGTGTAAAATAGTGTTGGGAATAATCGATTATTTCGAATTCGATTTTTCCAATAATTGATTAATCGGCAAAAACTCCCAAAAATAATCGATTAATCGATTAAAAATCCATCTTGTTTTATTCGAATTCAACCGCGATGGGGCTTCGATGAGTCCGTCCGAATCTACTGAATGCACAGCTATCATGCAACCAAAACATCGACGGTACCGCGTGCTCCTCCTCGCATGTTTTAGATGCATGTGAAATCACGTAATCCTGATCATCTTATATGTATATAAAGAATTTCGTATTGTACGTAAAAATCAACAGAAAATAGTCGAAAAATCGCTAGCGGGGTAGTGTAAGCGAGGAAAATGTTCTAAAATTAACGCTCTTTAATATGACGTAATAATTTTAATAATCGGCTCAATGTATTATTTGTAATCAAATGCGCTACATGAAAAAATATGTTACGCTACTCATGTCCCATTATTTTTTAATAAACTCCGATTATTATATAATTATTATTAATAGTTTCGACATTAATCTAGGCATCCCTACCAACTAATATCAACAAATAGTATTTCTTTGAATTCACAACTCAAATTATAACAAATACGAGTAATAAATTATAATATAAAATAAAGCACAAGGCCAAATTATCCAGAAATTTGTCGCGACAACATAAATTTTAAGAACGTTTCTTCTTCGAAATTTTACGCTCTTTCCAATGGCGTAACCAATTTTACCCTACCGCTTTTTATTTCCTTGTAATTCACGAATTTCCAAATCGCTAGAGTAGCGCGTTCGCATGGAATTGACTCCGCGAGCTCGTAGAGGAAAAGAGAGGTGGCGCGTTCGGACTATAGGCGTCAACATAGGGTTGACCTGAAATGTGAGGCTCAAATTACTCAAAATCCGTCGCGACGACCCACGTATTTTTTTCATATTTCCTATAGGAAATTTTCTCCTTTTTCCGATGCTGTTTACAGAACTTGAATAGCAATTTTCGTTCGCTTACAATTCAAGATTTTCCCTGCGTCGAGGTAACACGTTGAGATCAAATCGACAACACGAGACCCTGCTGGGAACGAAGTAGCGTGTGCGGGGAATAAGCGTAAGTATTCGAGGTTTATATGTATTATAGTGTAGGCTATTATACATAATGATAACCAAATTACTCGAAATTCATTGCGACAACCTATTTTTTTCACGATTCTGCAAGAAAATTTCACGATCTTTTCAATATGGTGTAATCAGTTTTTCTCTACCATGTTTCTTTCTCGAGTTATAGAAAAATCCCTTTATAAATGGTTAAATTCGATATTTAGAAAAACAATTTCTAAACTACCTTGTAGGAAAATTTGTCTACTTTCCGATTATGCAATAGGAATTATCGTAGCTCAATTAGTAGCTCCGCAATTTATGAGAAAAATAACGTGGGGATGAAAATTACGCTTAACGTACCTTTCGATAATCAGACGACCAAAGTTCATGCAACTGTGGTAATGTTTCTGTAAAAGTTGACCCTGAATTTTTAAATCTCGTTTATGCAAAATTTGTCGTGACAACATATGAATTTTTTTCACAATTCTTTACAAAAATGTCACGCTTTTTTTAAGGGTGTAATCAAATTTTTTATACCATACCTTTTTTTGGAGTTATAAAAAAGGAGTACGATAAATAGTTTCATTCAATAATTTAAAAAATCGTCTGTTTTCCGAATATGCAATCAGAATTATCTTAATTAACGATAAAAATAACGCAAAAATGGAAAATTTAGAGATCGTGTACAGCAGTTACCCCGTTGCGCAATAAAAAATTGATTGTATTTTTTTTATAACCGGTTTATAAATCAGAAAGAACCGCGTTTCCGGTAGAAAGTATTTAATAACAATATTCGTATTCACGTGATATTCATATTGTTATTTTCTTCATAATTTGTATTTTATTTTGAAAATGCGCTTTTCTAGATTCATTTTCTCTCGCCCTTTATTCCTAAATCTGATAGCTGTAACTGAACCACATTTTCGGCGTATTTTGAAATAATTTAAAAATAATTCATTTTGTTTGATTTTAGGATGATTGTGACCCATGTGCTATAGCAACATATATGATGTATTTATTAGTATGGATAGTATGGACGTGTACATTGTTCAGAGTTTGTCTCTGCTATCAATCACTTGTGTATGGTACATCTCGTGACATACGTATTATGAATCTAGCCAAGCCGAAGAAATCACAAACTATTGTATCTGACCTGCAATCCGTATTTGCGATTGATTTCTGTTTCAACGATTCGTTAATCTGTTGGTCTGATACAGCTGCTGAAGAAATAAATTGCATACCTTACAGTGACACTCCAAATGAGAATAAAACATCGTATCTCAAGATATTAAGCGCACCATCGGCCGGCGGATTAGCTTGTGATTGGATTACTAAGAAATTATACTGGACGGACAGCATTACAAAAAGAATTGAAGTTGTGTCTCTGAAGACGAAACAACGTAAAGTTTTATTTTGGCAAGATGTAGATCAATTGCGTGGTATCGCGGTTGACCCGTTGAGTGGTTTTTTATTTTGGACAGATTGGGGTGAGATACCAAAAATTGAACATGCTTCGATGGATGGCAATTTAGGTACGAGAAAAGTAATCGTAAACGACAATATATTTTGGCCTAATAGTATCACTCTAGACGTGATTGATAAAAAATTATATTGGATCGATGCGAGATTACTGACATTAGAAGTGAACGACTATTTCGGCAAAAATAGAACTGTTTTATTGAGCAAAGATCTACTCTATCCGTTCTCCCTTACTAGATTTGCTGACGTGTTATATTGGACCGATTGGAGAAGTTCTTCTATTTATTTATATAACTACACGGCTAAAGGACCTATCGTTGAAGTGCAACGTTTCTCTGATGCTGTGATGGGCGTCGAAGTATATTCTCCATCGCTTCAACCACCTAAGTCAACGCCGTGTGATTTGAATAATGGAGGCTGTTCACATTTCTGCTTGCTTTCGTTCGAGTCACCAGGTTACTCTTGCGCTTGCCCCACTGGAATCAGATCTATCAACGAGACAACTTGTGCGAATGGTGTTGATCATATGCTGTTACTTGTGCAACGAGGCAAAATCAGCAATATTTCATTAGATACCCAAGATTATACTAGCTTTAAAATACCGCTAAAAGGTGTCAAAGGAGCAATGAATATAGATTATGATCCAGTTGAAAAATTCATATATTGGACGGATGACGAATCAAAGAACATTCAGCGAGCCAAGTTGGACGGTAGCTTGCAAGAAAGTGTTGTTCCTAAAGACGTGTATAATTTAGATGGTATTGCTATCGACTGGATTGCGAGAAATATCTACTGGAGTAATTTTGGTGCCAGTCGTATCGAAGTACTTAGACTGAATACCACGTATCGAAAATACATTATTGTCGACGACATCGAAAGTCCTCGTGCTATCGCTGTTTCACCTCAGCATGGTTGGTTGTACTGGTCAGATTGGAGTTCATCTCCGAAAATTGAACGTACTGACTTGGATGGCTCAAATAGGTAAATATTAAATAATCATTACTCTTATTACTTCAAAGTTGAATATCGACTCAAAATTACGATTTATTTTACAGATTGATTCTCGTAAAAGATGATATAATGTGGCCTAACGGCATAGCCTTGGATTTGGAAAATAAACAGCTTTATTGGGGCGACGCCGGCGTCAATACAATTGAAGTGGTGAACATGGTGGACGGATCAAATCGGCGTGTGATCATCAACAACAAATTACCGCATATTTTTGGCATTACGATTCACGGTAATTACTTATATTGGACGGACTGGAAGGCAAGAACATTAGAACGAATCAATAAGCACGACGGACGAGACAGGCATCAAATATTAGATCAGTTACAAGACGTCGAGGGAATCAAAGCGATAGACATCAACGCGGAACTCGGAACAAATCCATGTGCTATTAATAACGGCAACTGCCAGCAGTTTTGTTTTTACAAGCCGACGCAGAAAGTAGTATGTTCTTGTCAAATAGAATACGAATTAGGACCAGATGGCAAAAGCTGCATTATACCTGAAGCGTTCCTCATCATCCACAGCGTCGATCATATACAGCGCGTTAGTATTCTGAATAACTTTTCCAGTGAAGTAATACCAGTGACCGGTATTAAATCGATTAGCGCTATAGATGTTGATATCATGGATTCGCGCATGTATTGGGCAGATAATGAAGCCAAAACGATCAATAGAGCTTTTTTGAATGGATCGCACATAGAGAAAACTATCGAATTTGGAATTCATTCGCCGGAGTCTTTGGCAATTGATTGGTTATCATCAAATTTGTACTGGGCTGATGCAGGAAGTAAACGAATCGAAGTTGCTAAATTGAATACCAATTTAAGAA
>QBDW01000450.1:0-23025 GCA_003261595.1 Maconellicoccus hirsutus | reverse complement strand
TGTTTTCCATGACTACACTTTTTCATCACGACTTTGACAAGAATATCGGCTGCCAGCAGCGAAATATCGAACCGGTTGCAAAAATGATTCTACAAAATGAACCATTTTTAACGCTCTACAACTTTTGTTTAAAAAATTTTTTCATATCTCTTTTTTCCAAAGAGTTATTGATAACTGGTTGAGAACCGCTGAACCGGTTGCAAAAATTTTTTTTCCATCATCACCACACTGGGGCGTAGTGTTCGATTCCAACATAATAAAATACCCTTTCCATTTAAATTTCTCGAGAAAAAACACGTTTTGTGGTCTGTGGGACACTCTGTATGTTGTCCAAAAATTTTTGACCCCCAAGTAGAATACGCTTCACAGGAGAAGTATAAAACCGGTGGATTTTTTTCGCTATTACCCCCCAATCAAAAATAAAAGGTACCGTGCGCGATTTCTGCGACACACTGTATGTTATATTCCACGTTTTCTGTAGGAATTTCACAAAAAATTAAAATCTTATCGGAGATCGCCAACAAGTAGAGACCTGGAACTGAAAAAATTGAAGTCTGAGATTACCGAAATAGAAAATTCATTTTGGCTCGTCATTGGCTTGTCAGGGTTGCCACTTTGTATAGAGAAAAAAATGCAAAATTATAAGTTTTTGCTTGAATTTTACAATGCGATAAAAATCAAAAAATTGGGTAATTTTTATTCGTGTCCATTGATGTACTTTTTCTTCAAGATTTTTCAATAAAATTGGTGAAAGATAAAATTAAAAAGGAGATTGCTTTGAGATTTCTCAAAAAGCTCAAAATGACAAAAATCGCATATCTTCGGTCCATTTGATGCATTGGTGATTCCATCATTGATATAGTATCCAAATTTCATCTGGCTCTGTAGGCCATAATCGTTTCACAGAGATTCGAGTGAGCTGAGACCATCAAGCATGAAACTTGGTGTACTAATCTTGGTGATATTTTCGACTTGATTTTAGAAAAAAATTTATCGTTCGAATTTCGTTGGTAAAAAACCGTTTATAAGTTATGTACTTGATTTCAAAGTGGAAAAAAATTTTATTCATATCTGATATTCTCAAATTCAAATTGACGTCGTGATCGAACACCTCCTCAACACCGTCCTTGAACATTTTTTTGGGCGGGATTGTTCCCAAGGTCGCATAAACCATTTCTCTCATCCTCACACTTCCCGTTCGCACCCTTGCTAACCCCTTCGTTCGCCTCCGGCCTCCGCCTCAGCGTCGAACCACGAATCTCAGTATTCCCACCGATTCCGCGCACCACTTGGTGCACCGAAGCCAAGCGTCGTTCACCTTTCGACTCATTATGCAACCCTCAAGTGTCGATCGGTATCGGCCATCTTCCGCGACTCGGCGCGGGCCAGGCGATCACGCTTTCGTGACGCGTAACCGGCGAAATTCCCACATTAAATTCGCCGCCACCGCGCCCCCTTTCAAAATCACCGTACATACTGACCGAATGAACCCGCGTCCACTGCTCGTATCATCGGTACCGTTACGTTCAAGAAGTACATGGCGGTGTAAAAAAAAAACCAAGAACCAGCTACCATTCTGTCGCTGCGCTATATTTCTTACACACAAGGCGGCCTTTTGTTTGTTTTCAACGCTGGCGCGGTCGCGTTAATGGGCTGCGTTCTAGCCACAGGCCAACAAATCATTCATACTGTGTGTTCGTTTGTCTTGACATTATACGGCGTTACACAGCCAAGTGCTGCTCGTTCTCTCTCACGTCACCGCGCATACTTTTCCGCGAGGGTTCCCCATACACTATGGACACCTTGTCTTGTCATGTAATAAGCCAGAGCCTCATAAATTCAACGTAAAACGGCACTTGAACGGTAGTAATTAGTCGTACAATAAACGAAGCTACGAAAAAAAAAATCCTCGCGCATTTGTAACACGTTTCAGCGAGCGGATCGCACTTGGCGCTCGTAAACCGCGGCCGAGCGTTAATTACGTTACGATCGAGAATCGCCGGCTCGCCTAGCATAACCGTCAATTTGCACGCAAAGCCGCTGGAACTTTCCTCGCGACCTTCGACCGAGCTGATTCCTTTTCAACTTCCAAAAACGTATCTTTTTTTCGTTTACATCGTCGTTAACACGATTTCCATCTTCGGCTCGTTTTCACTTTTATTCAGACAGAAGTCAAACGACACGCCTGCTCCTTACATTACGTTTCGATAAATCGTCGAACGGAAGGAAAAAAAGCATGTATCAAAAGTACCATTCTCACATCGTTTCATTTTTTTTCGCCAAATTACACCGAACACCGGAGCTATCGGCTATCGCGACACGACATTTATGCGCGTGTGAAAGTCGTATAGAAAAAATCGTTCTTTTTTTTCAAGTATATCTCGACGCGACGACGTAACACACGACGACAATTATCGCGATACCGAGAAAAAAAGAGAGAAGAAAAAATAGAAAACGACGAAAAAATCGTGTAATGATATCATTTTCATTTTACTTCAAATCCACTCGACGTTGATTTAACGCGTACGACGGTGCTTATTCCAGAATTACTGGAGCTTGAAAACATCTCGAGAATAATTCGTCTTTATCGATTCGCAAATCCTAAGATGACCAACGTGCACGACCGATTAACCGATTTTTACCATTTCCAATCGATATCGCGCCTCGGATGTGTATCGATTTGCGCTAATAGCAACGCCGAGTGCGCGATTTCTCCGAATCGAAGTGGCGACATTATCGAGTAAATTTATTTAATTAATCGATGCTTCGGTTTTTTCGTTTTTTTAATGCCTTTTTTTTATCGTGGCGAATTTTTCAACGAAAGTGAAATGTAAACTAATTGCAATTTTGTTATGGAAAATTCCAAGATCGTATTTCTTTTATTGAGCAATTTTTTGTTTAACTTGATAAACGATTTTTCTATGATTTATTCCAATTTATTGCTTATTTTATGATGAAAAAATTTATTGAAACAATCAAAATGTCCTTTAAATAATTGAGAACCGATAAAATTTGTTTAAAATTGTCTAAAAATGTGCAAAATTGTTAAAATGTTGTTAAAATTGCTTGAATTTGTTCATTAATTGCTTAAAATTACATAAAAACCGTTAAAATAGTTTTAAAGTCAATCAAAATTAGTTCAAAATTCCTTAAAATGATACAAAATGTATTAAAATGTCATTTAAAAAATTTAGAATCGATTATAAATTGTTTAAAATTGCGTGAAATTGCGCAAAACATGGTAAAATGTTATTAAAATAATTGAGAATCGATCAAAATTTGTTCAGAATTGCATAGAATTGCCGAGTCGTTGTTAAAATTGTTCAATATTTGCTTAAGATTGCACAAAAACTCTTAAAATGTTGTTGAAAAATTTGAGAATTTATCAGAATTTGTTTAAAATAACACAAAATTGTCAAAATGTTGTTAAAATTGTTTAATATTTGCTCAAAATTACACCAGATTGCGTAATTTCGTGCAGTTTTGAACAAATAAAATTTTGATTGATTTTTAAATATTTCAACATTTTAACTGTGTTTGTTCAATTTTAAGCAATTTTAAATGAATTTTGATTGATTTTCAAATATTTCAACATTTTAACTGTGTTTGTTCAATTTTAAGCAATTTTAAATGAATTTTGATCGATTCTAAGCTATTTTAACAACATTTTAACAATTTTTATGCAATATTGAACAAATTTTAACAATTTTAACAATATTTTATCAATTTTCAATAAGTTTTGGCTATTTTAATCAAATTTTGATCGATTTTAAACTACTTTAGGACCATTTTAGTGAGTTTTTTCAATGTTGCGAAGAAATTGAATAATGTTAACAACATTTCTGCAATTTTGTGCAATTTAAAAAAAATTTTGATCGATTCCCGACCATTTTAACATTTTTTGTGCAATTCTGAGCAAATATTGAATAATTTTGAACAATTGTAACAACATTTTGACAATATTCGCTCGAAATTGCACAAATGTTGCGCAATACGATTACTCCGATTGAACGAAATATTATTTTTTTTGGCTTCTCCCGATTGCTGCCTCCTTATCAAGCTGCTCTGTGCGATGAACACGCCCTTGCTCATGATGTAAGGAAAAAAACTCAGCTAAATTACTTTTTTGATGTGCCAGCTCAATTTCCAAGCTTCGCGGAATCAAGGTCGTTGTGGTTAATACTCTTGATTGATTCTACAGATGATTTTTTAGGTTTGAATTTTACCGTCAAACGAGCAAACGAAAGATGATTTTCAAATTCTTAATTAAATTAACCCCCACTTTCATTATTTCAACCCAAATAACTCGTTGTCTTAATGATTCGTTTAAATTGAAAAATTCCTTATTTCGGTACCTAAACTAATGAAGGCCTTCTTTGAGTAATTCCACACTTGGAGAAGTAATCAAAAGTAAAGCATCGAGCTTGAAATTGGATATCATCAGGTATAAAAGCTATTTAAAGCGAGCTTATTTGAAAAGTTTCGACCGTTTGTGTACCTCTGAAAGAGAAAAGCTACGAAGGCAGCAGATTTTTCATCGAACACCTGTATCACGTAAAACGAATTCATTCTGGTTTGTTTTGCGGTTGTAGTTTTCATTTTGCTAAAGGTACAGTGTGCGTTAATAAATAGCGAAACGTAATAATTCGAGTGGACGAAGATTCGTGAGAGAATACCTCGTAAGGACGTATGAACATTAGAAATAACCTTGCGAAATGACCCGGTATATGTGTATTTTCAGGCAGTGGGTAAAACTCGTTAAAATGCCCTAATTTCGGCGTAATTACAATCTGAAATTAATTGCATCGTTGTTAGTAGGTTGTTGGGTTTTTGTAGTTTTTTTCCTTCTGTGTAATTTCGCGTGTAGCATCTTCATCGAGTACTTTTTTACTTCATCGTGTCGATTACGATGTATTATATAAACGCGTTCTCGGCGTAATTTTTTTCCATGTTTACGAGAAAATCATTTGGAAACGACGCGTGTTACGCAAATGTGTTAGGTGCGGGATCATTTGGGTATGTGGTAGTTGACACCGAACAATGGATGTTTTTCCGCGTGTCTCGTGGTCGCGCGAAAACTACTCGCGATGGGAAAATCGTACGAAAATAGGGTCTAGGAACAATGGTGTGCGTCGGCTTACGTAATGATTAACGACCTCGAAAATCGCCCAGCATCGTTTGCGAGTTGAATGTACAATTTTTCACCCAAAATCGAGTACCGAACGTGGCGCTTACAACATACGAATTTTGTAACGTTGGTGCCCAAACGCGAGTTTTAATTAGGAGAATAAATTACGCGACGGAATGTAATTTAAAAATTATAATTGGGTGAAGCCCGATGATGTGTTTCGTCGTCTGTGGATTATGGAATTTAAAAAACGTGATGTGCGAAGCGGAAAAGCTATCGACGATTTCGTCGCGTCGAAGCGACGCTGGATTGCGTCGTTTAACCCGCATGAACCATCGACGAAAAGATGGCGTTTTCAATTATGTTCAAATACGCGCTCGTACCATTCGACCTTTTCCCTTTTTAACCCCGAATTGATAAACATGTGGTGGCGTTTAGTTACGATTTGAATGATGGTAAATTGGATAAAGCTGGGGGTGAGGGGGGTAATAAAAGATGACCGATGAGGTGGTTTTACCATTTAATGCTGAAACGACGTAGCTACTAAATGAAGTAACTCGATAGAATTGTTGAACAGATTCGCCATAGCATATTGATTACAGTTGGTACAATGTTGTAAAACTGGAAATTTTGATGATTAAGTGAAATCAATGTGATAATGGGGCGTTTCCGGACGACGCGTTTGATTTAGCGATGATATAACACCGGATTCAGAATCAGCGTGTTCGAAAACCTAACAAACGATATGCATGACGATTTTTTATCATTTTTTGCCATTTGCTCCCCAACTAGCCTCCCCATCTCCCTTTTAGGGTCGATTTCCCAACGTAATGTATTTTTTTGCCAATTTCGTCGAAAATCTACATGGACTCCTTAACTGCGAGAATTTCAGTTAGAAAGTATATCAAGTCTTCGTCACGTGGGAATGGTTGGGTATAATGGGGATTTGGGGAGCGTGGGGAGGCGGCACGATGAAAAATGATAAAAACCCGTCATGTATATCGATTGTATGGTTTTCAAAGGTGGCGATTTCGAATCCAAGATTATTTTATCGTTCGGACGCGTTTTTAACGAGGTACGAGTAATTAAGAGGCATAAAAGCGAAGAATGTGCGCGATAATACTAATAGCGTCGGTTTACGACCTCAGCCACGTCGGCTAATTGGAATGTAATGCGATTTGGCGAAATTAAAATCGTGAAAGGATACGAAACAGACGTTGTCGGGCATGCTATCACAGCTAGGAAGTTCTTTCTCCGAAAATGGTACCGAAAAGACCACGAGCGCTCGATTAATCGCGAGCTACGTAGAACGGTATATATACGGTAGCGCAGTCATTTACCTTTAGCTCGCAGATGTGCACTCGGCGGGAGCGTGAAAAGGCTGCAAGGAGGCAAGATTTCTGACGAACTTGCGGTTATATTTGTATTGTTTCGTTAACGCGGTAGCGTGTTTTTCATTTCGCGAAATTGCACCAGACACCCGGGGTTCGGTATGGTTCTTTGTCGATGCGTCGCGCCGACGACCGACGACTCGTTACAAACAGATACCGATGAGGTACGTGATCGTGGTTAGAGATACGTGGAATTTTCACCTATCGATGATTTATATCGTATACATGCGAATGGCATTGCGTACGGTTACGACATCCGAAACGATTTGATTTGTTTTTTCTCTTTTTCTTTTTACGTAATATCGAGCTCGATAAAGAATTGGGCGATGTAACCCACGCAGCCTCGTTTACGATGATCGCGCCGAGTAACTAACGCGTGTCTTAATATATTATAAGTTGGTAAATTGAAAACAATAGTCGAGGGTCATTGGCCGACGTTTTGAAGCCTTAATTGATCGACGTAGCTGATGTATATTATAAGAAAACAAAAGCGCGCGGACGAAATTGATAGTAAAGGCGGATCGGTACCACGTATTTATATAGGTTTTACTCGTATTTTTTTATTTTGGGCGTCGATACGGTTTTATTTCGTTTTCGTTTCGGTATAATTGAAAGCTTACGGCTTTCGATGTTATCGTGTATATGCGTCGATGATCGATGGTAAACGTCACGATTACTCGGGTGTTGAGGCAGGTTGTAAGGTGTTTGGTTAACGAGGATGAGGACGAGGGGCTTCAACGAGCAAGACGATGCACGGTAAAGATGTCAGAGTAATTGATTTTTTTGGGAGTATGTGACGTGATGAGGTGCTAAGTTTGGGATTAGTTCCGACCAGAGATACGGAATCGATGGACGAGAACGAGGCTTATGAACGGCGTGTCTAAGAGATGTGATTAATTGGTCGGCTGCGTGATATCCGGGTTTAGCCGTCGTGGGGTCTGTTCGGTATACGGATTGAGTGATAATGAAGTATATAAAAAATGAACTCGGAGGGGGAATTCGTTCTAGATGTTTTGTTGGTTTCAGCTATGATCGGAATTCGAGAAAGCTGACGAAAAAGGGTCAAAATTCAATTTTGAATAAATTTTTGCAGGATTTTTGAAAATTTTGGAAATAGTAATTTTCAAAGGTTTAAAGTCGAGTGGAAAAAAGAAGATTAGTGCATCAATTTAGGATGTTGAATTGCCAATGATGCTGATAATTGACTGTTTTCTTTTTTTATATAAAGAAATTAGAGTGAGGAGGGACGGGGTGGTTAAAATTATTTTTGGGAAATTATTTTTGATTATTTACGAAAAAGTGAAAATTTAATACAAATTTTTCTCTCCCCTCCAATACCCAAGAAAACTCGTCGTTTAGTAATACATATTTAGAAATGTTTTCAGCTCTCAAGGTATTAGAAGAGGAGGAGGGGTGGACATCAAAAATTTGAAAGGAGATTTTAGCATGATGTCTGAAGTAGTTCATTTTTTTCTTTTTCTTCCGATAATTTGTGATTAATTCAAATAAAAATTTCTTTAAAATTCGTGAAACACACAGCACCACAAATTCATTCGTTGCGTATTTTTTTTTTGCAAACCAATCATATCGTATAAGGACATCAACCTGATTACTCGGGAAGGTCATCTTCAGATAGATCGAGTTGTTGATTAATGTAGAAAAAATTTCCTGTAACGAATTTTAATTGGTGAAAATGCTACTATGACCTTTTTTAATTGTCACAAATTGACGGTAAAAGTTGGAAAGCATTATTTGACCTGTCCATGTATTTGGGATGAATTTTACACTGTTTCAAAATTGTGATGAGCTGATGAGACGGAGGGTGAAACGAAAATCATCGAAGAGTAGAAATTTGTTTGCGGTGGGAAATCAGGCGAGAGAGATGGACAAATTTTTTTTTCTTTTTTTTTTGCTCGAAACTGAAGTAATACGATATTTTTGAATTTAAATTGGAATTTTTGTGGAAATTTTCTTTTCGAAAAAAAATTTATTAAAAAAATGAACAAAGTAGGAACAAATGAGACTAAAAATTGTTATAAATTCTCTTGAATGTAAAAAATTTTGATGAGATTTATTGGTTTCAAGTATTTTTGGCATAGTGAAAAAATGAAAAAAAAATTATTTTTCGTCCTTCGATATAAATTTACAATTTTGCGAGAAATTTTGAAACTTTGAGAAAATACGCTAGAAATATCCTTAATTTTGTTGGTTTCTAGAACCCTTCAACTTTTAGAGTCTTGTCACATAGTAGGAGAGCCTGCATAAATGGATACTGCTCACCCCCCCCCCCCCGATTTGTTGGGATACCTTTTTCTCGAAGAAGGAGTCTTAGGGAACTTATTAAGGTGAAAAGCAAACCCTTAAACTCCCTCTTCAAAAAAAAAATTATCTCGTCTAGTGGACAGGGCGAACGCGGGGGAGGTAAATTTTCCTTTTATGGGACCCCCTGACTATGGCTACAAATATCTATCGGCACATCTCGCCAAATCACTCAACGTCTGAGATCGATGAAAACCGCATATCTTCGAATAATATATCGATTTATCGATAAACATATCCAATGGCAGAAGCCAAAAGTACGCGACGTGTTCGAAAACTAGATATTCTCGTGTTCGGAATGTCCTCCGGAAGAAACGCACGCATCGATGTAACCAGTTATCGGGCGCGACACCGAACAATGGCTTGGTTCGAGTTGGACATCTCGTATGCATCGGACATTACACACGGTCGCATATCGCCGGATATTTCGCAAAATCTACGAAATCGGAATCGGTGCATTGTGAAGACGTGTCCGCGACATTGGCCCATTCGTTGATCGCATGGAAGCGGTTTCTTGGAAAATACACGTTCGATGGCGGCCAGGGCCACCACCAAGGTATCGATAACGGGCGTCTAATACATAGCGGGTAATTTTTTCTTCTGAGGTCGATGATCTTGATCGCCATTCGTGAATACATATATGAACGTAGCGTCGTACCGCCGTTTCGTAGTGGCGGCGCGAAGAGTAATTTTTTGTGTTCTGGTAGCCGGAGGCTGCCTACGGTGTATTATTTGGTTCGGGGTTCGGGCGTCATACGAAACGTCGCCTCGGGCTGGATGGCGCACTACGGAGGCGCGATTTTTAATTACGATTCGGTGCCCGTTGTACAGTTATTGGATTAATTAATCTACAAAGGACCCCGGTGCGTATTCGTAGAATTTCACGTGTCGTATACATGGTGTCCGCCGAAGACGGCGATGTGTTGAGATGATGTGGTTATAATGAGAAAACCATATAAGGCTTTAAGTACCGCTTCGAGCCTCGGATTTTTCACGTTGACCGCATCGTCTACGGTGTTGTACGTATTACGTAAATGTACGCGTAGTTCGTCGTTTTGCGCGATTAGATAAGACGCGTTGTTTTTGGTTATTTCGGAGTAGCCGCAGAAGGCGGATACGTGGTAATTAAACTCGGCCAACGAGCGTCGATTACATACGCGAAATTAGGTTTCAAGTACGACACATCGAGCTCTCTCGACGTGTAATTTAAAATGTAAATTGTAAATGTAGCGGGTGACGGCGGCGGAGGCCGCGTGCGAAAGTGATACTACGCTCGTGTTCGAATCAATGAACCGTGCTAACTAAAGCCTAAGGAATGGTGAATGCTTTCGAAGATGTGTACCATTAAAAAGGTCGCCACGATTTATAATTTTTGCATCTCGAAACGAGTCCGTTTTAACGGCACTTGAACCCTTTACGTCTCGTCGAGGTACTTAATGAATCATTTATATTTATATTTTTGCTCTCCAAAGATGTAAAAACGTTATAAAACGTTATCGCGGATGGAAAAATGACAAAACTTGTTTAATTATTACGCGAAAAAATTTCGTGACGGACGTCGATCTACGTATCGATGAATATTTCAAGTATGATTCGTTCGGAGGAATGCGCGGTGAGTAATGCTACGAGAGGTGCATTTTTAAAAGCTCCGTAGAGAACAAAAACGCACCCAGAGGTCAGTACACGTAGTATAACGAACGCCAAAGATTACGAGAACCAAGGTAGAAAAATCAATCACGTAAACGAGCATAATAAGGAAGAAATATAGTAACGAGGCTGCTCAAAAGGTAATTACCGTTCGAAGAAATTTTCTAGTTAATTAAAAAATTTGAAAATTCATCTCATCTAATGGAATCTCGATAAGTGTATTGGCAACCTTGAAGTAATTGAAATTTGCTACGGCGCGCATGTCCCAACTCGTATGTCGTACTCGTGCGGCAGATAAAGTGAAATTATTTCACCAATGAGATTATATATCGTACACGAGTGAACCTCCTACGTCAACGATACCACACGCCAAGAATTTGGCAGGGCTAAATGTCGAGATTTTGATGGCATCGCGGTGCTTTAAAAAAGCCATATGTGGTTTTGTATGAACAAGTAATACTAGGACGAAAGAACGTCATCGGTCGAAAGTACACACCGAAACTAATCACGTTTTATCAATTAATCAATATAAAAGAGTAGGTTTTTCTAAACGTTCGCACTCGGTTCCGCTATAGGTAGGTTGTGTATAGTCGGAGCTCATTAGCATGCGAAAACCGTATGCTACTTTTCATTTATGAATTCACACCCACCCGAAGAACCTGAGAGTATTTGATTAGTAAACGTCGACGCGCGGTTCAAGGATTTATACTTGAAAATTTTCGATCGATAGGATCGCGGAGGAGGTGCTAAATGGACAGGGGATTTGAGTCGATGATGTCGAGTGGTAGGATTTGGAATTGGGTCGAAATGGATTTGACATGACGATGTATTTAGGAATTAGGACAAATGCGCTCTAGTTTTTGAAGATTGTATTGAAGGATGTGATTTGGCAGAGATGGAAATTCGAAAATAATGTCGAATTTGTACTCAGCGATGGTAAAATGCTCGGATTCGACGTATATAACGGTGCGTTTTTCATTTATCATCGCTTCTCCCCTCCCCCGCTCATTGAAGTCTTTGAGAACTTGATTTCTTCAACTTATCGCGAAGAACGAGGTCGAGTTTTTGCGTAATTTTTCATATTAACATTATAAAATAGGAAATTATTTGTCAATTGAGTCGAATATTTGGAGAAAACAACCTACGTGAAAGTAAATATGATATAGAACGTGGTATTCTCAAGAATGATCATTTTGAGCTCAAAAATAAGGCGAGATTCGAACTCAGCGACATCAAAACATACAATTTCGATACCCATATTGATATAGATATTCCTTCGATAATTTCTCTCTCATTTCCCCTCTCTTTCCTCCCATTTCATTTTATTAATTAATGGCAAATTCTAGCATGGCGACGCGAGATATAAGCATATGATTCGAAAATCCATCACGATGAGATTACTTTTTCGAATAAATTCCCCTCTCCTTCGCTACTCTTCGTTGTTATGAAAATCAAAAGAGAGTTCCAATTGGACCATCGCAATGTTACATCTTCATACGATGCGATGTCAATTTTAACAAGTCCATGACAATTTGCTCGGTGGCTCATTATTATGAAGTATGTGCGATATCCCCCCTCTTCCCCTTTTTATTTTTTGGATTTTGAATGATTTTTGTATAGGTACTATGGCAATTTTAAGGAAATTAAAATCGTATGAGTTCAACTTCAATGTTACAAAAAATAATCAACATGAAAATGAAAGTGCAAAGTTTTCGAAAATGACTCATCCTATCGAAAAATCGTCGCTGAATTCGAACTCGGCGATGTCGAAAACCATGGAATCGATACCCATCATGATTTTTTATCGGTATTCATGATTCATCCCCTTATCATCCCCGCTTGGAATCCCCTTTTACTCCCCAACACTGATTGAGTTCGAAATGTTGCCATTCCTATGTGAGTTCTTTTGGTGGTGCGAAAAAATCCAGGATTTGGGCAATGTTTGTTTATAATATTAGTAGGGAGGATTAGTGAGGGAACATTCGATGTTGGGGAGCGACGATGAGGAGCTAGATGAGGAGGTGGGAGGAAAACTGATAAAAAAGCATCATGTATATCGATTGTATGGTTTTCTAGGGCGCCGAATTCGAATCTGAGGTTATTTTCGATGTTAACGGTTCTCCAAGGACAGTACATGTACCGTTAACGGGGAACAAAGGGAAATAAAAAATATTTAAAATTTATGTAATACGTTTTCGTTTTATATTTCGGTGTTGTAAATACGTTTACGAGTCGAGATATAGAATAAGTGTATTAATCCGGTACATACGCGAGTGCGACGTGTTGTAATACGAGAAATAATATTTTTCGGATTATGGAATGTAGTCGACAAACGATGTCGTTTAAGTGCCTACACGCCGAGGAACCCAATCGTATATTTTATTACTCGCTCGTAAGTATATACACGGTTTCATAATTCGTCGAAAAATACGTATATTAAAAAAAAAACCAGATAGGTTAAAAAATTATATTCGTATCGATGATATAGACAGAGGCAGCGAGACAGGTTACATAATTTAACGTCGTAAATTAATTACAACTAAAGAGACGATAGAGCGTGAACGGAAATGGTCTTAGTTTTTTTTTTTGAGGTTGAAACATCGTAAATATAAAGATGTAGATTAACGGGTATGGCCATTTAATAGTGTAATACTCTCGGGGTACAAACGTCTCGAGTGATCGGATCGGTTTCACGAGTAGATCTTTTTACATTGTCAGAGAACTTTAAGAACCGGTTTACGGAGTTTGTACGGGAGCGAGTTGTGGTCGTTGGTTTTTTATTGTAATATTGGTCCGGACACGGTGTTATGTGCTTATAGAACCAATTGTACGTTACGTATTAAAGTTTAATATATGTACATGCTAACGAACGATGGAATATATTATTTGGGAGATGGGAAATCGTGATGAGGATCGGTGATAAAAATCGAGGTATTTGCCGGGATACGGTGGCTGTAGAAC
This sequence comes from Maconellicoccus hirsutus, assembly GCA_003261595.1. NCBI lineage: Eukaryota > Metazoa > Arthropoda > Insecta > Hemiptera > Pseudococcidae > Maconellicoccus > Maconellicoccus hirsutus. Next base: position 9,579 of record QBDW01000450.1, on the reverse strand, counting down.
GCAGCACGATAACGGCTTCAAGGGTGACGGCGTCGCGAAGCTCGCGTGTGTTTTTGGCAACGTCGCCGTGTACATTTTGCTAATGGATTTCGTATTATTGTTTCAGGTGACATCACGCAAAAAGGATATGAAAAGAAACGCGGCAGGTTATTGGCACCTTATGTACCAAAGGAAACTACTCAAGGTAAATACGAAACCGTATCGGGGAATTCCGCGCTAAAATATGTCTGGGAAAGTGTCTCGGGCACGGGCTTAAGAGTGAAACCTCCAAATGGACTTGTCGCGTCGGGCGATAAGGAAAGGAAATAAGTCGGAGGTATTGCTCGAAAGTGAGGAGGAAAATGAACGCGAATTTTTGTCCGGATTGTATCCAACGCGTCCGGTTAATTAGATGATGAGGTGGACAGCGGAGGGAATTAGGTTACGATATGGGAAACGTAGGTACCAGATTGTTTTTCATCTCGTTGGCAAGAATGCGTTTAATTGTATGTAAAAGCGAATGAGCTATGTGTATAGAATTGTACATATATGTACCGTATTGTATAGCTGTGTATGTCTGTCTCGTGTATATTACCAATGTGAAACATGCCGCGACCGAGAAGTTAATTAGGAATGTTTAATTTATCGTTAATGAAGGTTCGCATGCCCATCGGAGTTATCATTGTAATGTGCTGTTAAAAAAAGGAATATACCAATGAGATTTTTCTTTATCGTATCGATCGAAGGTTTGATACTGGAAGGAGGAAGCGGCGAGGATTTCATAAAGGACGTAATCGAGGCGTGATTAGGGGAATTTGAAACGTCGGCTTGTATTTTGGAATGGGCAAGCATGAAGATATCGTGGTGATTGCATAAGGGACGTTTCGATACGCGTGCATGGATAATTGGTTCTGTATATGATGTATATGCGGTGTAAATGGGCTTGAATGGTGATTTTTTTACAATCAAGATGTAGTTTATTTATTTTATCGAGTAAATATTGGGATATCGATTATCGAGGGTATTGTGGGACGCGCATTGTTGGGAAATGGGTTTAGAGTTGGATTAGATACGTTCACAAAGGTGTTTCGGTGGATTGGTTCTTCGATGGTTGTCGTGATTTTCCAAATTGCCACCGTGTTTTGAGACCCTGTAAAATTACAGAATTGATCGAATGATCTTTAACATTTTCAAAGTTGTCGAGATAAGTGGATTTGAAATGAATTGGACTTTGGGAGTCGAATTTTGTGTGACTGATTGTTCGTAGCGGAAAATTTTCAATTTAATGCATAATTTACCCAATATTCAGTTTGATTATCGTGGTCATTTTAAAATAAGGAATAGCAATATTTTTACACATTTAGATCATAAATAAAAGAAAATACACGTCGATGCTTAAGTAGGACTCGTATTGAAGGATTGATGATGCTAGAATTTTGACAAATTTATGGATAAAATCTGGGATCGTATTATCTTTCGAGTGTTTGTAGTTTTTTTTGAAATGTGATTTTTGATCAAATTCGAAGTATTTTCATTGCATCATTCGACGTTCTCGTACACTCTGGAGTAATTTTTCAATTTTAATTCTGTCATGAAATTTTGGCAGTTTTTAACAAATTCTGGGGTAAGTATTTTAAAATTGTGTTGATTTAAAAAAAAAAAAACATGTTTTTGATTTATCACATTTTAATAATTTTGACTCATCCAGTGAAATTACGTTTTTGAAAAATTTTGGGATTTATTTATTAAGAGTCATCTATTGAAGGGGTTCTGGGTTAAGATTAGTTCAATGAACTTTATTCTATTTAATTTTTATAAATTTGACAGTGCGACTATTTTCAAGGTAATTTTTATACTCTTTTCATTTCTGGCCAAATTACGAATATTTGTACACTTGATTATTTTAGAGTTTTTGGAAATTTTGGTGAATTTAAATTCTGGGTAAAGTGATTTTTTATCGGTTATTCGATTTAAACTAAAAAATATTGGAATAATTTTGAAGCATATTAATTTTGAACTTGAAGATTTTTGTATGATTTTTCGTTTAATTTAAATTTCATGCGACGGTGGATATAACAAATGAACAAAATTCCAAATTATTTTGTAATTAAGTATAATTTTCGGAATAATTTTTTTCAAATATCAGATTATTTTCGATTTTTTTTCGATTCGATGTGACCAGCGAAGTAATGAAATTGAATTAATTTTGAATATTTTTGAGTAATAATATTTATTATCAAGTTTTAATTTTTTAGCCACAATTCTGATTTCAGATTATTATTTTTTGTAATTTTTTCGAATTATTACGCCAATTTTGACAAAGAATATAATTTCAAAGTATGAGATTAATTTAGAATTTGTGCGGCAATGTATTTCATTCATTTTTTAACTTCATCTAAAATAATTCTGGGATCGCAATTTTTTGATCAATTTTTCAACTCAATCAATATTGTGTAAATTCTGGCACTGGACAAAATTCTTAGGGTTGCATCATTTTTTAATTTTTCAATTGAAAAATATATTTAACCAGGATTTCAGTTTATTTTACAAAGTTCTGGGATCGATTCGTCGAACGAAATTCTGGGATAATTTTTTTAGAGCATTTTAGAAGTAATAAATTTTTTACCAATTTTAAAATTTGGGATCGAATTATTTCAAATTATTTTTTTGCAAATCAATGCCCCAATTAGAATCATTTTTGAATATTTTGAAAACAAGTCGTGTAAAATTCTGGGATTGAATCATTGTTTCAAATCAATTTATCCATATACGTAATTCTGGGATATTTTTTTTAGTAATTTTGCCTTTAAAAATGTTTAAAAATGGCGTGCTTTTTAAAAGAAATGAAGCTATATTTCGTTACTGTTTGAGCAAACAAGTTCATAAAGCTCATGTTATACTCGATAACTGAAAAATCAATTTTAACCATAGTTTCGGCCCCGTCAAGCGGTGGTGGTGGTAATCGTCATTCGAGTGGTCAACATCACTCGCAGCAAAGCTCCTCGTCGCATTCCCAACAGTCGCATCATTCTCAGCAGCAATACCATCACCATCATCATCAACAGTCGCAATCTCAGTCGTCTTCGCAGCACCACCAAGCTCAGCAATCTCAACAATACGAACAAAAATCGCGTCGAAATCAAAGACGTTTGACTCATAATGAAAAACGTTATCATTCAGGTATTACTGGAATACTGCGTATTTGCGTGCTGCTCGTTGGTATATTTACGCGTTGAAAAATGAGAAATTCGCTTTTTAGGGTAATTTCACATTTTTACGTAGTTTGTGTGCGCGGCTTCTGATTGTGGATATTTTGTAAATCGATCGTCGCTTTTGTAGTTTTCTTGGTAATTTTATTTTCATTGTGTGGAAATTTGTTTATGGTTGGAACGCTTATGTTGGCTTTTTGTGTGTGCATTACGTGTAGTTTTTTCGATTGGTTTATTTTAGCTGGGTACGTGTTACGTCGTCGTGCCTTCTTGGAAGGTGAAAGAAATCATCGCCATGGGTGCAGTAAGGTAGGGAGGTCCATGGATCGAGTCTTATGTAGTGGAAAGTAATCACGTAGTACCGAAAGCATCGCGTATATTATAAAATAATGAAATTGTCAACAATCGACGTGTCTGCGACTCGGTGTGACGGTATTGTTATACAAGTTATCGTTGATTGGCGCGTAGCCGCGGACGCGGCTCATGTGTCATCGTCTTTTATACGTAATCCAAAGGTGTTTGATTTTATGTGATGCAATGTTTATGCACGCGTCGTCGTTCCATCTTTAAGAATGAGGCGACACATGACCGGAGTCCTTGGCCGTGTACGTGGAACGTAAAGCATTCGAATGAGATCGGGGGCGCGAAACATCCAACACGTTTCCACTATATTTTAAAGGTCAACGTGGATTTTAATAGAATCACGAATTTGACAATAAGTGCTTAGCGCTGCGGAATGTATAACGCGCGTCGGGCCGACTCGTGATCACGATGCTAAACGTCACGAGAAAGCTTGGTACTTTTTAAAATTCATGCGACGCCGACGACCGATCCGGTGAAATTTACGAATTATCGGGTGCGTTTATCGGCACCGCATAGGCCTTCGAGGTCGCCGCACAATAATGCGATCTTTGAACTCGCGTGTGTGTGGTTATCGACGAAGCCGCGAATGGTGCCGAATCGGCCGTGTTTCGGGTGGTAATGTTCGTGAATGGGAGCTAAAGACAGAGATGTTTTGATGATTTTGCTCCTAAGAAGTGGAAGAGGTTGAATTGATGAGTTGTAGCCATGATTTAGAGGAGAGAAGTGGTGTCTATGTAATAATGAATATTAACAAAACTACTATAAAAGCATCAAGACGAACGAAAAAGTTCAATTGTGAATCCGTCTCATCGAATGTGGCTCTTTTTCGGTTGTAATATTTCAATTCCTTCTCTCTGAATCGTTCGTGAACGAATTAACATGTTTGTAATAAATCGTCAGTGATTAAATAGTTCCACCGAAAGAGGAAAAAATTCCCAAAAGTCATATTTTCGAAGTTCACGCAATTCGTTCGCGAACGAGAAGATATTTTGTATGAATCTTTCGCGAACGAAATGGATTTTACTCTAACTATATGCATTTTGGAATTTGATTTTTAAAAAAAAGTCATTTGTAAATCACTTCATCGAAATTTTGTGATTCGTTCGCGAACGAATTCAAGAATCTTTGAGTAAACGGAGCAGTTATTTTTTTTGATAACGAGTTAGACGCCACTTCAGCGAAATTAATTCATTTTCAGCGTTAAAAGCAGTTCGTGAATGATTCGTTCGAAGTGAGTCAATTCGTTCGTGATTGAATCAGTAATGTTATTTGTGAATTGTCCGTGAACGATTTGAATTTGATTTAAACGAGCGGTTAATGATTGACAAAAAGTTGAAATTTTAGGTTATTCGTTCATGAACGAATCAAATTTTTTTCATAAATGTTGATGAGTCAACAACCTTCCTGTAAATGATTTATAAATAAAATTACTACGTAATTCGTTGGTAAACAAATCAGTATCACTGATTTTAATTCGAACAGGTCGTTTGGATACGATTTTCAAAACTATGCTGAGTCGTTCGCGAATGAATTGAATTATTTTGATTAAATCGTTTATGAACGATTCTCTTAAACGGAAAAAATTTTTTTCTTTATACGATTTCAAAACTTGACAAATTAAGTAATTTTGAACAAGTCGTTCGTGAACGAATTAAACTATTTTATCAAATCATTCGTGAACGATTTTTTTGAAGGAATTTCGGTCGCACATAAATCATTTGCTTATTTTAGGAGTCAGTCGTTTGTTCTTAGAAAAAAATAATGTTATTCTAAGAAGTAGAATTTTTTCGAAAATTAATCGTTCGCAAATGATTTACTCCGGCGCCATAATGATTTTTCTTGAAGTAATCAGTCATTTTGAGTTTTTTTAGTGTTGTTTATGAAAATAATTTTAAAAAAATGAATTATCTATCTTTGGAGTGTAATTCACTGTGAATAATACCATCAATTCCGCGTAGATGTTTTAGTTAGGCGTTCATTGAGAGTCCAAGTAGGGAGAAGAGGGGTTAGAACTAGTTCGAAGATCATTTTTGAACGATAATTCTTTCTAATCGACGCCGAAAATACGTTGCCAGTTCTTCGAAATATTTTTCAATATTCCAGAGAAAAAATACTCCCCTTTGGGCGTTAGTTTAACCCGACGTCCTTCGGTATTCCAAACACCTTTTCGCTTTTCCACGAACCTTCGCTCCTGACTTGGTTTTTTCCCGGTATTCGAATCGTTACGACGAATTAAGCCGAATGAACGAAATGACACGTTCGGATGCGCGGGATTATTTTAATCTCGCGAGTTAATTACAATCTCGACGCGAAATGGAGTTCGTTTCCGTGTGCGAAGTGTTGATACACGCGCCCTCGGGGTGTCGTCGTTCGTTTAATGGAAATTATTAATTTAGATTTCGTTTCGTCCTTCGGTCGGCGAATTTTTTTCCTGATGGATTCGCTGTGGAGAGGATGACGTAGGAGGTTCATTTGGTCTTGGTAGAGGGGTCTCTCTAGGTGGCAATTCTGTTTTTTATGAACCTAGTGAATGGGTTTTGCAAATTCTTACGCTGATTTGAGGAGGTATCTGGGTGGGGAGACGAGAAATGAGAAGTAAAGTGAAAAGCATGGTTTTAGGTGGTAATCCATGTGGATGGGAGGGCGACATAAGCGTAGGGTACCTCGATAAGTGTACAGAATAGCATTTTTGTATTGTTTCTCTGCGTGTGGCGTGATTTGTTACGATGCATATGGCTTTTGACAGTTGTTACTTCGACGCGTAATAAAATCGCCTCCGGAAATATCGGCGGCAGTGGCGGTACGAACGGCAGTCAATCTCATGCATCTTCGGTCAGTCCGAATTCAAGGTATAGAAGACGAGGCAATCGACGATTGACGCGTAATGAAAGCAGATACCATAGCGGTAAGTGTGTCCCCGTTGCATGTGGTAAGTCCTGTACGCGTCTGGTGCAAGTTGATCTCTTCTTCGGGTCTTTGGGGCTTAATCCTCCACTTGGCGGCGGGTGCTTGGGCAACTCAGCGTCGCGTATTGCAACGCGCACGACAGAGATCTGGTCGGCGAGGAGGCGACCACGAAGACGCGGTACTCGAAGAAGGTCATATGGCTGGAGGAAATTCAAGGCCACCGACCCTACACTCGCGGTACCGCAGAAGCGACGCGAAGAGGCGCGCGCCGATGCTACCAAATACCGAGCTAGCCGAACCTGGACGATGGAAGACAAAAGAGCGGCGCAGCCTCTATACTGGTTATAAGATGCAACGTTACCAAAGAGAGAGAACGAGAGTCTGGCAGATATACCTACGTGTGCGTTGGGCGGCAGCGCGGATGCTGTGTACGTGTGTTCCGATGCCTATGAATATGTATGCAACGCCGGTAGCGGCTTTGGCCTCGGGAATGGTTTTTTTTTTCGGGTATTATTCTTCGGTATTTTCGATAAGAATTTGATAGCGGGAGGGGGAAGTTCTCCCTATTGTCGGCTGATTTGTTACATGATGCGGTAATTAGTCGTGGTTGGAAGTGGATCCAGAGCTTGGTATGATTTGGGAGTATGAAGCTTCAAGACAACTGCTGAGATATCAAAGGGATCATCGATGTCTTGACAATTCAGCCCAACGATGTGTAAGAAGGGTTGTGGTTCTTTTGAAAGAGGGCAACGAAGAATTTTGACGTCAAGGAGTAAAGGTTACTCCCCAGAGTATTTACTAACTCCTTGCGATATTATGTAAGGCAATTCGATTTTTACTTTCTCCCAAGGCGATATACTTTCTCTGTCTTTTTTAATTATCGCCAGTTATTAAGATTAATGTATTCGTAATTTTTTTCGCATCGCTTTCCGGGTTACATGTGGGTAATTGATTAACTGGATGCTGTGCTGCAAATGCGCCTCGATGAACTGCATTTATTACCAGTCCGAAGTAACGAGGCCTTAGGAGGTTTTCGTTTTTTCACGTGTATACGACGCTAGCATGATTTCTGTGTTTTCGCTATATGTCGCTTCGGAAAATATTTCTTCTTTGCGCTGTCTCTTTTTATCATGGTTTCCTCGCTGGATGTATTTGTCGAGCTATATTTTTGTGAAATGAGCTTGCAGGTTGTAAGATGAAATGCATGATTAAGTTGCTTCTGCTACGCTATTTTTATTTTTTCTATCTGTAAATTAGATCGCGGCGAAGAGAGTTTTAGTATGTGTGGAGATTAACCTTGATTTTTTTTGTTGGCTCTCGTGAGTATACGCGTAGCTAAACGTACATTGTGGAAGAGATCGAGAGATAATGTCTTCGTGCGTTTTTTTTTTAACGACGAAATTCTGTTTTTCTTCTTTTTTAACCGGTTAACGGGATGATTTTTAATTGCGAACTTGTATTTTTGTATATGTTACGCGATGATAGAAGTGAGACAAGAAGCGGTCCAGCAAGCGTTGGCTGCTATGCAAAATCAACCCAAGCCATCTCTTCCGATGCCATCGAAAAGGACCTCGGTCATGGCTAGGAGTCCGGATAGGGCCCGACATGGAAGCGGTAAGTGGCAAGTTAGGTGCATGGATCTCGGAGTTGAACGCCATGTTGATGGGATATTTTGTATTTTGAATAATTAAAGAGGGAGGAGCGTTGAAACACCTCTGTGGTAGAACTTGTGGCCGGCAGACAGGGGCGTGTTCCGGGTTTTTGCTGCCCTGTACCCGGGCACTTTTTTTGAGGTCCTTGAACGCTTTTTGACGCTCACCCCTTCCCCAACCTTAGATCATAGAAAAGATTAATTATACTTTAATAATTTCGCTCAACTCATCTTAAACCCTTGGAAATCCATTATTACGACAAACTTCCCTGAAAATGAATAAAATTCGTTGAATTAGCTTAAATTTGATAAAAAACTCGCTAAAAAAATGTCCAAGTTTCGTTTAAATTGATTAAAACTACACACAATTAATGCACAAGAATTGCCAAAATGTTGAAATTGAGTACAAAAGTGGAGTAGAACGATTAAATAAACGAAGAATTTTGTTGAAATCGCAAAAAACTATGAGAATGTTGATAAAATAGTTTAAAACCGATCGAAAGTAGTCTTTAATTGATTAAATGTCTTCAATATTTGCTCATAATTACATGAAAACTGTCGAAATGCTGTTAAAATGGTTTAAAATCGATCAAAATTAGTCTTAAATTGAATAAATTACTTCAATATTTGCTAATAATTAGTCTAAAATTGATTAAATTTCTTCAATATTTGCTCAAAATTACATAAAAACTGTTGAAATTCTGTTAAAATAGTTTAAAATTGATCAAAATTTGTCTAAAATTGATTAAATTTGTTCAGTATTTGCTCAAAATTACATAAAAACTGTTGAAATTCTGTTAAAATAGTTTAAAATTGATCAAAATTTGTCTAAAATTGATTAAATTTGTTCAATATTTGTTCATATTACATGAAAACTGTTAAAATACTGTTAAAATAGTTTAAAATCGATCAAAATTAGTATTAAATTGATTAAATTCCTTCAATATTTGTTCAAAATTACATAAAAACTGTTGAAATTCTGTTAAAATAGTTTAAAATTGATTACATTTGTTCAATATTTGTTCATATTACATGAAAACTGTTAAAATGCTGTTAAAATAGTTTAAAATCGATCAAAATTAGTATTAAATTGATTAAATTCCTTCAATATTTGCTCAAAATTACATAAAAACTGTTGAAATTCTGTTAAAACAATTTAAAATTGATTACATTTGTTCAATATTTGTTCACATTACATGAAAACTGTTAAAATGCTGTTGAAATAGTTTAAAATCGATCAAAATTAGTCTTAAATTGATTAAATTTCTTCAGTATTTGCTCAAAATTACATAAAAACTGTTGAAATTCTGTTAAAATAGTTTAAAATTGATCAAAATTTGTCTAAATTTGATTAAATTTGTTCAATATTTGCTCATAATTACATAAAAACTGTCGAAATGCTGTTAAAATAGTTTAAAATTGATCAAAATTTGTCTAAAATTGATTAAATTTGTTCAGTATTTGCTCAAA